>BMAO01014541.1:0-32033 GCA_019973975.1 Trichonephila clavata | reverse complement strand
TGAAATAATTATAATCATCTATCATTGGTATGAATGAGAATGAGACTTTAGATTTTGAGTTTGATGTAGAATGCAATTATGAATTGTATAACGAACGGATTTTGACTTACCGCCATTTTTCATGCTGGGCATAGAACACTGTGGAAGTATTGCGAAAGCTGAATGGAAAATATATAACTGAAGATTATTAATGAATAACAGCAATGATCAATGATTTCACAAGTCGACTTTTCATGTATATATTTACTTCACACACACACTCATGCCTTTACATGTACGATAAAAGAAAACCATTTCACTAAAACATAATCACAAGAATGGCGACCATTACAACCGAATCATCCGAATGGAATGTCATTTTCCCGCCGAACTCACATCGGTTTCCGGAAAACGAAGTTAAGTTCGTGGCGCCATCTCTGGACGGCGAAAGGAGTCAACTATTCTTAACATCCTCCGGGGGGCGGGAAGATGTAGTCGATGGTGGTAGGGGCAAGACTGCAACTTGAGAGACTGGTCTTGTCATGACTCCACGTGAAGTCTGTATAGTGACGACACGGCATATTCCGTCAGCTCCAGGATGTGTGGCCACAATCCTTCCGGGAGTCCACCTGGTGCTGAAAGAGGCTGGATTCTTGATTAGGACGAGAGATCCTACCGTGAAGTCTTTCTGGCCCTGCATCCATTTGGTTCGGGACTGCAAGGTGTTGAGGTAGGAGAGCTGCCAGCGAGACCAGAACATCTTTTTCAACTTCATCAGAAGAGACCACCTAGAATGAAGACTCAAGGATTGGTTAGTCAGACTGTGATCAGGGAGTTCAAGCAAGGGACACCCGATAAGAAAGTGTCCGGGTGTTAACACCTGGAGATCCTTAGGGTCTGATGATAGCGGATAAAGAGGACGTGAATTTATGCACGCCTCGATTTGGCACAGGATTGTAGCTAACTCTTCAAAGTTCAGCACAGCCGCCTTTAAGGTTTTGAGCAAATGATGCTTTGTGAGTTTGACTGAGGCTTCCCACACACCTCCGAAATTCGGTGCATATGGAGGAATGAAGTGCCACTGAATGTTTTTGCTTGACGAATTGTCCTGGACATTAGAGTTGTGAAGTAATTTAAACAAGTCCTTCAAGTAAGCTGAAGCACCAACGAAATTTGTACCGTTGTCAGAATAAATGTCTGATGGATAGCCACGGCGTGACACAAATCGACGCAGTGCTGACAAAAATGCTGCTGCTGATAGCGAAGATACGAGTTCAAGGTGCACTGCTTTAGTACACATGCAGATGAAGAGGCAGATGTAAGATTTGAAGTTGCTGGTCTTGCGAGTATGTTGGCACTTTGTCGTGATAGGTCCAGCAAAGTCAATGCCTACTTTTTCAAAAGCACGACAAGGGGTGATTCGTTCGATGGGTAGATCACCCATCATTTGAGAGACTGGCTTCGCTACAAGCTTAAAACAGTCTACGCAGTTGTGTAGTTCTTTTCTGACAGCTGATTTACCATTAGGTATCCAAAACTGCTGACGAATGAGGGATAAGACTAGTTCCTGCCCAGCATGGAAATTGACCCTATGAAAATGTCTAATGATTAGACTTGTAAAGTGATTATTTTTTGGTATGAGCATAGGATGCTTTTGTTCAAATTTAAGAGTTTGTTGGAGACGAAGACGTCCTCCGACACGAAGAATTCCCTCAGAGTCAAGGAATACATTCAAAGACTGAAGGTTGCTAGATTTGGGAAGAGGCTTGTTATATACATTTCAAGAGATTAAGTTCTGTATGGTATTCTCCATTTTGTAACAATTTGACTACCTTTTTGATTGAGGTTTCTAATTCATGTGTATATAAAGGCCCAGTAACTTTGGACACTGATTTGGAATTATGGTAGAATCTGAATATCCATGCAACAGTCCTAATTACTTTCATGTATGAGGAAAACTTATCTAAGAAACTAAGAGAATTATCAACACCAGTTGAAAGAACAACAGAGTCACTTAATGATTCAGACTGATCAATAGGAACAAGTGGAACAGGCTGTTCAGAGAAAGGAAGAAATGAATTGGAAGAAGGATGGAAATCATGAAGCCAATTTTGGACCAGTTACCCACTCTGAATTTTCAAGAAGTTGTTTCGGGTAGAGGCCTCTTGTTGCCCAATCTGCCGGGTTTAATTTTCCCGGAATGTGATGACAAGATTCTTTTGAGGTTAGTGTATGAATTTTCCCAACCCTGTGTTGCACAAATTGATTTCCTTTTACAGGTGGATTATTTATCCAACTCAGTGTAATTGTTGAGTCACACCATAAATAAGTATCGTGAGTGATGTTAAGAGATCTCTTAAATGTATCTAGAAGTTCAGCCAGAAGCAGAGCACCACAAAGCTCTAATTTAGGTAATGATATTGTTTGTACAGGTGCCACACGAGTTTTTGAAACCATTAAGAATAAGTGTGGCGAATCAGAAACAACACGTAAGTATATTACGGCTGAATATGCCTTTGAGGAGGCGTCACAGAACCCATGAATTTCACAGTGTTTAGCATTTTGTGTTTGAACATATCTGGGAACTTTTATTTGTTTGAGGCATGAAATTTCTACTTGAAACCGATTCCATCTATTAAGAATGTCTGATGATATCTCATCATCCCAGTCAAGCCCTGCCTTCCACAGGTCTTGAAGAATAATCTTTAAAATTATAGTTGAGGGAGAGACAAACCCCAGAGGATCAAAGATGCGTGCGATGATTGATAGCATCTGTCTCTTTGTGGATACCTGGTCTGGTAAGACTGCTCTTACTTTAAAGGAATCCTCGTTGAGATCCCAGAATAAGCCAAGAATTTTCTGGGTGGACTCATCATTAAATGAATGTGAGGAAATATTTGTCTTTAGACTGTTTGGCAAGTCTGACAAGACTTCTGGATGAGTGCATGACCATTTTCGCAGCTCAAATCCACCGGCTGACATTAAATTTTGCAGTTCGTGAACAATTTTCCTAGCCGAGTCCAATGAGTCAGCACCGGCTAACAAATCGTCAACATAGAAATGATCTTTGGCGAGCTTAGCTGCCTGTGGAAAACGATGTTTTTCATCCTCACATAATTGTTTCAAAGTTCGGATGGCAAGAAATGGGGCACAAGATGTACCATAGGTAACTGTATTTAATTTGAAAATCCCTAATGGTTCCTCTGGAGACTTCCTCCAAAATATTTGTTGAAAGCATACATCATCTTGTGATATTAATATCTGTCTATACATTTTTGCAATGTCAGCAGAAAAAGCAATTGGGAAGAATCTGAATTTAAGTAAAGTTAGAAAAATGTCTGACTGTAGTTTTTTACCAGTCAGCAGAATGTCATTCAAAGAATTTCCATTTTTACTTTTGAATGAGCCGTCAAACACCACCCTTAATTTGGTTGTGGAACTATTATCATTAATCACACCATGATGTGGTAAGAAATAATGTGGAGATTTTACATCTGATGCGAGAGGCGTCATGTGACCAAGGTTTTGGTATTCCTCCATAAATTCTGTGTATTGTTCCTTTAATTGATTATTAGAGTGAAGTTTTCTTTCAAGAGAATAGAATCGTTTTAATGCACCCTCCTTACTATCTCCAAGACTTGAATCATCTCTAAATGGCAGTTTTAGAATATATCTACCATCAGCATTACGAATATGAGAATTTACGAATATGACTCACATAGCTCATCCTCATCTTTGACGGAATGTCCTTAGGAACAGATTCAAGTTCCCAAATTGTTTCAAAGAATGGTCTATGTTTAAAAGGGTGTGACAGATTAGGGATGAATTTTGATTATATGGTGTATTTATGGTACCTGACAATAAATGACCTAATTTTGTTGGCAATGCTGATGGGGTACCTTTGGGTCCCATTATAGGAGTCCCTGAAATTATTGTCATAAAAACATCAGCACCTAGAAGAATGTCTATTTCATTTTCAATATAAAACGTTGGATCAGCAAGAGTTAGATCTTTGATATGAGGCCACTCATGATATTTAATTGGAAAGTTTGGCATAGCTGAAGTGACTTTCGAGACTAACAAAGCTTTTACTTGAAATTTATCAGAGGAAACACAAGAAAAAAATTCCAAGTTTGTCGAATATAACGAAGTTTCAGCAAATGTTTCATTTACACCTACTAATCTATGATTGGTGTGTTTTAATGGCAATTTTAAGCGATCAGCACATTGCTTGGAAATTAAAGAATTTTGAGAAGCATTGTCTATCAAAGCACGGCAAGTTATTTGTTGACCATGTTTAGATTTAACATTTATTAATGCTGTGGACAACAATACGTGACCTTCTGCCAATTGTGTGCAATTGTTAGACACTGTCACAGAGAATTTGCTTGAGTATCTGCTGAAGGACTGACTGAATATCTGTGTAATAATGTATGGTGTCTTTCAGAACAGTTTTTACAAGAGAATCCTATTCTACATGTGTCAAGCCTGTGGTTACTCCTCAAACAATTGATACATAAATTATTGTTCCGTACCACTTGCCATCTTTCATTTACATTCATAGAATTAAAAGTTGGACATTTGAATAAGGCATGGCTTTGACAACATAGAATGCAATTGTTACTTTGACCAACATCTAATTTTACCCCTGATTTTACTTGGTTACATTTGACAACAGTAGTATTTACATTTGATTTGTTAAAGAATATAATGGTTTAACATTACCTTTCTTAATGTCAGGTTTTACAAAGTTTAACTCATTCAGACCACGAGCTTCTCTTTCAATGAAAACTCTAAATTCCTCAAGAGTGGGAATTTTATTATTTTCCAAAGATAATTCCCACCGTTGCCTAATACATGCATCCACTTTTGAAATGAGAAAATTTATTATGATCAACTCTGTTAATGAATTTGTTTCTAAATCCAAAGTTTTTAAATTTCGAATGACTTCATTGCAAATATCTATTATTTCCAAAAGCAATTTTGAAGTATTTGCCCTGGATATCTTAATACTAAATAGCTTATTTATTTGGCTAAGAGCTAATTGTCGTTTGTTTTCATACCGACTGCACAGTATATCCCAACAGTTCTTAAGATTGTCCACAGTAATTGCAAAACCCCGAATTAATTTGGCTGCATCCCCGCGAACAGAAGCCTGCAGATATTGCAATTTTTCAAGATCACTTATTGATTTGTTATCTAGAATAGAAGACTTAAATAGCTCTTTGAATGAAATCCAGTTCTCGCAATTTCCATAAAAATGCGGAACTTCAAGTTTTGGTAAATTAACTACTGAAGACTTTACATGAATACTATTTTTTACTTCCTCAAACTCAGATTTTTGTTCAAGGTCAACAACCCAATTGAATAGTATATCTTTATATTTCATATAAATATCAAATGATTCATCACTTTCATGCGTTGACAATTCACCGAATATGTCAGTTAATCTAGTTTCATATTGCAACACTTGGGTTTTTAAAACACGTATGCGTGATTTATTATCATCGCATTTATTTATTCTACTTTCAAAAACTTTTAATTCTTTTATAATTAAATCAAATTTACCACTATTTTTCGACTGTTTTGGAGCCATGATTTATGAATGAAATTTTAAAATTCTACACAAAATACACAACTATACCAATAATAACAAATGCCGACACAATGCAAATACACAACTATCAAAAAATATTTATACAAAATAGAACAAAAGAATAAGTCTAGAATCAAATAATAAATAATATCAATCAGAATGTATAAGAATACTTCAAGAATTCGTATCAGAATAAATGCACTAGAATAAGAATATCGAGTATGAAACGAATAATATTAATCAGAATGTATAAGAATACTTCAAGAATTCGTATCAGAATAAATGCACTAGAATAAGAATATCGAGTATGAAACGAATAATTAAAATAACAAAGAATAAATCACATCAATAACTCCGCGATTCGACGGACCACATGTTATGAATGAGAATGAGACTTTAGATTTTGAGTTTGATGTAGAATGCAATTATGAATTGTATAACGAACGGATTTTGACTTACCGCCATTTTTCATGCTGGGCATAGAACACTGTGGAAGTATTGCGAAAGCTGAATGGAAAATATATAACTGAAGATTATTAATGAATAACAGCAATGATCAATGATTTCACAAGTCGACTTTTCATGTATATATTTACTTCACACACACACTCATGCCTTTACATGTACGATAAAAGAAAACCATTTCACTAAAACATAATCACAAGAATGGCGACCATTACAACCGAATCATCCGAATGGAATGTCATTTTCCCGCCGAACTCACATCGGTTTCCGGAAAACGAAGTTAAGTTCGTGGCGCCATCTCTGGACGGCGAAAGGAGTCAACTATTCTTAACAATCATTGTAAATGAAAAATTAATGTATTTGAAATGTAGAACTACTTTTGATATTTTAACTGCATTTTACCCAAAATTAAAAATCTTGCTTAATATTGAAAAGGTGTGATTATATAATTCCCAGCAAGAGAAAAGTATATTGTAAAAGTTAATTAAACCAACATTTTAAAGAAAAGATCTGAACGATCAATGAATGAATGAGTTCACTGAGCATAACCTGCTATCAAAATGGTGTAATTATTTAGGGTTAACAGCTCATTATTTCATCTCATTATTTTTCTAAGCAATTTGAAATTATTCTTACTTTAATTTTTCGTTGAGATTTTTCTTTTCTTTTTTAGATATCGATGTGAGAGAGCCCTTAATCAGAAAACGCAATCTGTATTCCATTATGCACATTAAATCTAATTAATCACTTACATAAATGATGTAAGTATAGCTCTCCTTTATTAAGAAATATATTGAAATTTACTAAAAGTATGCATTTTATTTAAATAGCGTAATTGGTAATCTTCAGCCATACAATTGTTCGCTTCAGCAGTAATTGTGCTCTTAAACTAAAAAAAGAAATGTGCTCATTATTTTTCGCTATTCTCGCGACATCTGAGTAATTTATTTTAGATAAAAGCCATTCTTTTATTTGCTTTTATAAGTAACTGACTTTTCAATTCCACACCTCGACAGAAGTATTTTATATTTCACAGTTTTTAGTTCTTTAATACTGAATATATCTGAAGCAAATATACTTTTTCAAAATATATGCCATTCTGTTTTTAACTAAATATTTAATATAGTGTTAGATATAAAATTAATGATATGCTTCATACCTGCATTGCTGATCATATTCTAATATTTAATTTATAATTTGAAACAATTTGCTATGTAAGAAAATCTAACGTGTTTATATTAACGATAAAATGTTTATTATAAATTGTCTATGTAAACATGATATTATTACATCCATGTACTAAAAATAGAAATTTGAATATAGTAATAAAATAGCCTTAATTTTTTTTATTTGAAAATGGTTCTAACTTGTGCTCATTAGGAAAAAGTGCTATATGTGTAAATCCTAATCAATTCGACTGGTAAAATTAGTATTTATTCACAATTTAAAAATCTTTTTGTACAATAAGTTTCCGCTTTTATTTATAGGGTATGTTGATCATTTCATGATGTTTTTAATCTTTGATATATAATTTTTGTTTTGTCGTTGTGAACTTCAAAGGCTAACTATTTTTTTCAAAAAAAAAAAAAAAGAACGTCTATGTCTAGATTGCTAGATTATTCTAATCAGTTCGTCAAGTTTTAAAATGTATTTCTTAAAGAAAGTCTGTTGTTACAATTTCACATTATTGTATGGGGAATAAAGGCTTAAGAGAAATTTCCCTGGACTTAAATTCAAAAATCAAACACAATAATATAAAACAAAATTAATACATATTTACTATTGCTGCATTAGTTCTCAACAAAAACAGTGTAAATCAAATTCCTATATTTTTAAAGTGAACAAGGACACACAAATAGAAGTATAGAGAATGCGCGGATCTAACAATCAAGTCATCAAAATTATAGGCAGAATATTTGTCAATGAAAACAGTATTCTACTTATATTCTTTAGGATTGCTGAATGCAATGAGTTTATCTGATTCCATTTGAGTCTGATAAATCTTCAATTCTTTTTCAGAAATATTATCCACATTGTTTTTTAACGGGTTGTTCGGAAGGTTTATTAAATTTTTTCTTATGAAAATAAAAGACAATTTTCTTATTATGCAATGTTTTTATTTTCTTATTTTCTTTTATTGAATCATTTATTGCTTATTCTAGTCCAATACCTTTTGTTATCGTTTTTACAAGTGCATCATTTCCCGTTCATGAAAATTGTGTTCTTTGCTGACAAAAGAAGTTGATCCAGAAGATTTTTTACCTCTTCATTTGAAGTAAAGATCTCATAATCTAAAATATTTCGTAAATACTGGAACAAATAATAATCCGAAGGTGCTACATCTGGAAAATAAGTTGGTTGTGGTAGTATATTTCACATCCAATCCGTAAAAGCTTTTGGCGAGTTACGAAACTTGTGTAGGGTCTAACATTATTTTGGTTGAACACTACACTTTTTTCACTGATCAGTTCTGACCTTTTCTACTTAAAAGAAGCACAAAATTTGTCCGGCTCATGGCAGTGAATGTTTCTTTTGAAGTACCACCAAAGAGATTGCTTCACCTTTTGTGAGAAACTCTGTTTCCCAGTAATGATGTAGTACAAAAATGGATAATTTGCTTGATGTTTGAGAAGCAAATCATAGACGTAATCGAACGAAATAGATTTCTATTCATAAAATCAACAAACGACACAAATTTCCATTCATAAAATCACAAGGAACTCGTAAGTCGAGCCTTGATATTAAGCCTAGGAGTTTCATATTATCTGGAATAATCGAGTTTGATAAATTTAATCTCAACGATCGCACATATTTGCATCAATTAATGCCTTTATTGGATCTTCGTCAGTTTCAACTAGCCTTCCTGAACGAGGTGCATCTTCAACATCAAAAGTAGCCGATCGAAATTTTGGAAACCTGTTTTGACTCTGGTGCTCTGTCTTCTTGCTTGACCAGGATTTTTACATTTGCGATAGTAAGAAAATGGAATGCGACGAAAATGCTGCTTTTTACTTTCCTTTTTTGATATGGTAGCAACCAAAAACTACTGCAGTCCAACCTTTTTCAAATGAAGTTATATCAACAGCCAGAATATGTAATGGAAATACGGTTAAAATATAGAAATGACTGAGAAAAATGTTGTTAGGGCACTTGTTGGGGGGGGGGGGGGGGTTAATTACTTACGAACAACTCAGTATTTATCAAAATTTAATTAGAGAGAAAAATTTGGGAAAACTTTAGAGCTAAATTAAAAGCACTTACTTGATGACATTTAACATACTTCGTGCAGTAAAGAAGATAACTGTAGATAAGTAGGTTCAATGATTTAGTAAAATTATTAGTTTATTGCATATTATGTATATGCGTAAATTGTTCTCTAAAATGTAAAAGAAAGTCAAATAATGCTCGTGGAAGGATAAAACAATGGCATACGCATTATTTCTCTTATGAAACAGACAACATATTAATTGTTATAGAAGATATTATTTGCTGTTGAATTCATATCTATCAGATATGTAAACACTAGGCATGCAATGGTGTTGGGTACCTTCTGCGAATACAAATCATTAATGTATTTCTTTTAAATAAATTTATTGTATTCGTTCCATAAGCGTTCGAGAGAGACAATAGAGAGATACTGACAGCTAATTTATTTTAACTCCTAGAACAATTTTAGTGTTTTATTTTTGATCTTGATTTCGATAAAGGAAAGGTAGACTGAGAATAAGGCTAGTTATTAATAATACAAATAAAATCCACACTTGATAGCTTTTGAAAATTTTTCCATTTTATTGCTCGATGCTTCTCGATGTAACAATTTTATTAAGGCGTAAAATACCAAGTATATAAATTGCACAAGTATAGAAATTCTATGAAAGATGTTTCATGAAACATGATATTTTTTTCCACTAAATAAACAAAAGTAACAAAATTTTTAATTCGTTTTGGTGAAAGCATCTTTAATTTTCATGTTTTTTTAAAGGTTAAAATAAAATTAAATGAATGTTATCCCTTTTTCCTGGTTAACAGTTCATTTTTATTATTTTTTCTTGAAGTTAGACAAACGCATTTCTCTAACTAATTTAATGAATAATTTTATAGAAGTGATACCTTAAAATGTACAACACAAGTACTCAAAGTATTAACGCTAAACATCTTTAAGATGTATGTGAAGTAAAATTGCTTTTGTATCAAATTAAAGCATTCTGCTTCTTTTCATCCTGAAATTAAGTGAATTTTTGCATGTTAGAAGTGCTGTATAAATTCTTTCTCGTATGATTACTATATGTGTGTGTGTGTATCAGGTTTTTTTTATTTTATTAGAATAAAATAAAATAAAATTATCTGTTATGATTTTCTAAGAGATATTGACTTATTTCAGTGAAAGGTTTCCATCTATTACATTGATAATGGTGCCAAGATTGATTTTAAAGAATATTCTTTCGAACCAAAAATACACCTCCTACTTGCTATTCAGAAAATAAAAACTTAATACCATCCTTGATTTCATATTTTAATACCGCATCAGATCTTACGGTTAAACTATTTCAAAGCCTATAATTTAGCCCCTTTTTTTCACATATAAAATGAAATTGTATTTTACAATAGATTAATCATTTCTTCTTGCGATGAATTTATGGGAGGGGGGATTCTTATTAGCTTTTAGAAAAAAAATTGTTTCATATTTGGTTGCAATAACAAATTTATTCAAAATTTAAAAGATATTTTTGTCTTATGGTTTTAATTGTTGCATTTCTATAAATAACTAATCAACTTCTTTACTATTTGTATAATATCTCAGGTATAACTTATATAAAATGCAATATTAGATACATTCAAATAATTAAATAAAAAATATAAAGATTGATATACAACTGATTCCAAATTACAATCAACACTATTATTTGGACATGATGTATTGATTGATTATTTAAATATTCCTACATTTGCACATTAGTATTGCTCAGTTGACCAAACTCGAACCAAAATATAAAGCTTATAATTAAGGACACAACTAATTATAATCCTTATACATTATAAAATGCTTATTTCATTTAATATGCATTGCATTGCACAATCTATTTAAAGACTGCTAAATCCTTACAATTTGCATATTTTATACATACAACACACTATGTGATTTTTAAGTCTCCAATTATATATGTAGATATACTTTGAAAATAGTCTACATAGTCTAGACTGAATTAAATTTTTTGATTCTGTATTAATTTTGAGATTAAAAAATAATATTGAAAATGGACAAAAAATTGCATGTACTGTTTTTCATAATTATCATACAGTAATGAAAATTATATAAAGATCAATATTACATAATAAAACCCCAACACATATTTATTACTGTTGTATTATTATTCATAAAAAAAGCTGAAAAATGGAGCCCATACATTCTCAAAGCGAATAAGAACACACAAAGAAAATTAGAAAACACAAATCCAATAAAAAATATACAGTAAAGCATGATATTTTTCAATGTATCATTCTATCTATCTTCCTCTCAGAATTATTCAAGATAAACGGTGATTTCCAATGAATCAGATAAATCATCGATTATTCTTCAAAATAATTACCCCTACCTACATTATTCTTACATGTAATGAAATTTAAGACAGAAAGGTTTAAGAAATAATTAATGGTAAAATAAGTTCATGTGGAAGTTGACGATATTTAATTAACCATGAAAAGATACGTGTGGAATATTACTTGAAATTTACTTGCATTACATAACGTGAGTTTTAATTTCCTCTTAAACGTATATTTAATTTGAAAATAATCTATGAGTTCAAGGCTGAAGAAAATTATGTAATATTTTGAAATTTAGAGTTAATTTTCAAGATTTTGCAAATGAATTGAAGTTACTACTTGACGATCTAGTTATAAAGTTTAGTTATTATTTTTTTTAAATAAAATTGTGTAAACACATATGATGATGGTATATACATATATATACACTCAAGAGACAAAACATTATGACCACCTTACATTTTGCAATGAACTCGCCTGGATGACGTGTAAGGCACGTGATCAGGTGGAAGTGGTATTTAACTGCTACTGGAGAGTCTGAAAAATCATACTTTCACTTACTTCTGTGTGTAATGGGAAAGGCTGCGGATCTAAGCGACTTGGATAGAGGGCAGATTGTAATGGCTCGAAGGCTCGGAACAAGTATTTCCGAAACTGCACGACTCGTGGGTTGTTCGCGATCTACAATTAATAGTACTTATGTAAAGTGGATGAAGGACGGTGAAACCAGCAGTAGACGACATGATGTTGGACGTCCACACGCTATCAAAGAAAAAGTTCGTCGGAGAATGTCTCGCATGGCGAAGCAAAACCGGAGCCAGGCAGTGGCTCAGTTGACAGTCCAATACAATGCAGGGCCAAGTAGAATAGTATCGGAACGCACTGTTCAGCGGACACTGTTGGATATGGGGCTATGCAGCAAACATAACACTCGAGTACCTTTTCTAACCAAGCGTCATCGCCAACTGCGCCTGCGCTCGTCTCGGGAACATCGCGACTGGTCCATGGATCAGTGATAGAGTGTTGTCTGGTCAGATGAATCACGGTTTGTCATTCATTACTCCGATGTCCTTGTCAGGATACGCCGACTTCCAGGCGAACAGTTGCTCCCTCAATGTACAGTAGGTCATCCACAGGCCGGTGGTGGTGGTATTATGCTTTATGGGACGTTCTCTTGGGCGACTCTGGGACCCGGGGTTGTGGTAGAGTAGACCATTAATGCTACAGGGTATCTGAGCATCATTGCGGACCAGTTGCACTCTTACATCGCCTCGGTTTTTCCAGCTGGAAATGGAATGTTCCAAAAATACAACGTCCCGTATCACAAGGCTAAAATTGTGTTGGAGTGGTTCCAGGGACATGATGC
The DNA here is from genome assembly GCA_019973975.1 of Trichonephila clavata. Taxonomy (NCBI): domain Eukaryota; kingdom Metazoa; phylum Arthropoda; class Arachnida; order Araneae; family Nephilidae; genus Trichonephila; species Trichonephila clavata. Next base: position 19,086 of record BMAO01014541.1, on the reverse strand, counting down.
TGCATTACAGTTAATGTCCTGGTCGCCTAACTCACCAGATCTCAATCTGATAGAGCACATTTGGGATGTCATGGGACGGCAGCTCAGAGTTCAAAAACCACCAATTCACAATATCTCGGATTTGCGTGACCGTTGCTTAAACATCTGCTATAATCTGTCTCTGGCCATCTACCAAGGACTTGTGGCACCCATGCCAAGGCGGGTTGAAGCTGTGTTGCGTGCCAAAGAAGGGCCAACTTATTATTGACAGGTGGTCATAATATTTTGGCACTTGAGTGTATATATATATATATTTACACTGGTGTCCAAAAGTTAAGCATAAATCGTAAAATGCTAAAAACATGGAGTAAATATTCGTAAAATTATTCCAAATTTCTTGCGGATATTAATTCGGTGAAGAAAAAACATTGGGTTTATGCAAAACTTTTCAGTCGACTACGTCCTGCGCGAAACACCGGCGCATGTCGGAACGCGGAGAAACCGATTCACGCACCATAGACAGTTCAGACAAGTTTCGTGCAACTGCTGTGCGAAGGAACGTTGTTAACCATCAAACAAGAAGAATGATGGCAGAAAGACGCCAATTGGACATGTTTACGAAAGGAAAAATCTTTGGAATGTTGGAATCCTCACAATCACCAACCGAAGTGTCTCGAAATCTGAATGTGGGATAGTCTGTGATCTCAAGACTGTGGCAGAGGTTTCAAAGAGCAGAAGATGTTACTTGACAACCAGTATCAGGTCGACCAAGAGTCACAACCCCTCGCCCAGACCAATATCTGGTAATAAGTGTGCGACGTCAGACAGGCAGTACTGCCAGAGCACTGGGTTCGGCGCTCACAGTTGCCACAGAAATACGAATTTCGAGACAAACTGTTTACAGGAGGCTCAATCATGCTGGTCTGTATGCCAGAAGACCAGCAGTTTGCATTCCCGTCATGTCTGCGCACAAACGCGCTCGTTTGAACTGGAGTTTGAAATATCAACATTGGAGTGTGGGAGAGTGGGCTAATGTGATGTTCAGTGACGAGTCCCGGTTTAGTCTGAGTAGTGATCCTCGGCGGGTAATGATATGGAGAAAACGTGGAACACGTTTTAAGCCAAGAAACATAACGGAAAGACATCATTTTCGATCAAGGTTAGTAATGGTATGGGCAGGCATCATGATGGACGGCCACACAGAACTCCATTTCTTTGACACGGGGTCTGTGACTGCTTAAAGATACAGAAACGAAGTTCTTGGGCCTTATGTTCGCTTGTTGCGAGGTGCTGTCAGTCCTGACTTCATATTCATGGATGATAATGCGCCATGTCACAGAGCGGTGCTGATTGATGCCTTCCTTGAAATGGAAAACGTCCAGCGCATGTCGTGGCCTGCGAACTACCATGATTTTAATCCTATCGAGCATGTATGGGATATGCGCGGGAGACAAATTGCAGCTCTTTCGCACCCACCAAGCTCCGTTACAGAACTGAAGAGAGCTCTCCAAGAAGCTTGGAACCGTTTGAGCCCACAACTCATTAATCCTCTCATAGCAAGTATGGTAAATCGCTGTGCAGTGTGTCTGGCTGTCAGAGTTGACCACATGCCTTATTAAACTGCAGCATCAGTATTTTATCTAATGTTTTCTTTCATTTTTTCTTTAAAGTGTGAATTCTTGCTATGCTCAGTTTTCTTTCAAACGGCTACTTTGGATAGTAAAATTAATTATTATCATTCTTTTGATTTGTGCTTCCTTATTTTATAACCATTCTACACTCGCATATCATGTTTCCCGCTATTCTGATTTACAGTTCCTTCTTAATTCCCATAATTATCAATTATGCTTAAATTTTGGACACCATTGTATATATATATAATTACGAAAAAATAAAAATGTTTTAAACATAAAAAAAATTTTTTGTTATTGGTTACCTTTTTATTAATAATGTTTTTAATGAAATTGAATGTCTTAATCAGGGTATTTTTACAGATAACAAATTTTTATAATCACAATAACCGATAAGTGTCAGAGAACACATGAAAATGTTTATTGGGCATTGAAATTTTTTTTTATCGAACTATTTTCCCACAATAATTATTAAACAGCATTATTAATTTTAATGTAAGGAAAGGAAAAGTCATTATTTTGTTATAAATACTATTTAATTTTTTATTTAAATGAAGACAAAAATATTACATTTGAACTTCGGCAATATATATACATTAGCCTAATAAAGAAAAGCACGAAAAAAGAAAGAAAAGAAACCTTTTATCTCAAGAACTTGAAGGAAAAGCGTGATTGAAATACATCACAATTAATTTTTTTAAATTTAACTAAATATTTTGTTTATTACCCAGACTTATTTGTTGAGGTACTTAAAATAGCATTCGTGAGAGTTTTAAGTAACTTATAATATTTATTCGCATTCTTATACTAGTACGTGAAAAACATTTTATTTCTATTTTCCTAGTTTAAGACCACATATCGAGATTTTTTCCCATCTATTGAACTTATATGAATTGGAATTGTTAATTATTTGCAGATAAATATTATAGGAAAATTATTCATCAAAAAGACAATTGTAACAAACTTAGTTAAGTGCATACCTATCATTCAATATACACATGATTTTATTTAGGAGTAAATAAATGGACAATATTAGCGTTTTATATCACAGCAACTTATCTTCCGGATGACGAGTTGGCACTTTTCAATATTCTAGGGCATGGTCTCCAAACATTTTAACTTAAGGATCACACACAATCTTCCACTTCATTCCAAGTGCGAAGACTAAGAGAGCTTATCATATCAAAATGCCAGAGTTATGAATTTCGTGCAAATTTACGTTTCTAGAATAATCTGGGAGTAAGGTATTTAAGGCGTGTGGAAGAGGATTGACTCAAATTCCCCGCTGTTTAGGTTGGCACTTACAGGAACTTGTTACGAATATTCTTGTATTTTTGAGTATGATAAAAATCCCATTTATTATAAAATAAAGATTTTAGAAATCAAGTTTAAAAAAAAACATTCTTAAATTACTACTCCTTCCTCCTTTGCAAAGTTCACTATTAAAATACCTGGAGCATATATTCTGTGTGGTAAATAATAAACTTGTGGCCAACTAATTCAACTATCTCACACGTAATTATGGTGATGTGTTGTGAAATCATTTAGTGAGAAGTACAGGAATAGTATAGAATGAAATGTCTTATAACAGGATTGTCTAAAGATTCAAATACTTTCGAGAGTTTTCGAATATGTACTAAGTGATATAAATATTGGGACAACCCAGATTTTGTAGCTCAAAATTTTTAGTTCAGTGGGATAAGAGAGATCTGAAATGCGAAACATAATGACACTAATCATAGGATTAATTAGCATTATTTTGAATTTACAGTTATGTATTATTTGTGTGGATTTGTACCCAAATGGAAATGAAATAAAATATAGTAAATGAAGAACTTTTAAAGAGCTGTCAGAACATCAATATTTCGTGGATGCGGATGAGTCAAATCACGCATAACATACAATGAAATTAACAGATCTCAAATAGCGAATATGAATTGAATATTAAACATCATTATATCATTCAATCAATACATTGATCAACAATCCTTTTTGAAGAAAAATATTGGATATATACTCAGACAGTCACGTCTACTGTTAATTATATTAAGTAACATGAGTTCAATTATCATTATTTCCTTAAGTTTATTAAACATTGTAGAAAATGATTTATACCATTGTTAATTATTAATTATTATTAGTAATTATATATTTTGAAGAAGTTTTTTATTTATACAGATTTACTAAACCTAAAAGAATTATCTTAATTTGAAATTACGTAGAAAATCCAGCTTCTCTACCTTGTTTATACACTAATATAAAATTTAGTTTAGATAGTTTGGCCATGTCTGCCACTGCTGACATTTTGCTGGGTGATACTTGTCTAACTTTTGCTGAACTCTCATCTATTAAAAGGTTAGAATTAAATGCATTTGGGAGAATACCCCCTGCTCCCCCTTGGTATTTTGGGGAAAAACCTCGTTGGTGTAACCATCTTAATATTCCTAGGTATCAGCAGACGGCTCTGTCACGCTTTTTTAGTGGCCACATAAAGCCTCTGACTTTTCAACAGGGCCGGACAGTTTTCCCAGAATGTTCTAGGTGCGAGGCTGTTAAGGCCTCTCCAGTCATATTCTGAATTGTTTGAGTTTTTTATTTGACGAGGGCTTAGGAAATCCTATCTTATTTCTGGATTTTTTGGAGATTTTTCGTTTTATGGGGATGGTGTAGCTCAGCTACACCATCTGGGATAAGAAACAACAACATATAAAATGCTATAGCCAAAAAGTTATTTTGTTTCTAACCCAACTGAGCAAAATTGTTTCCCACTTTTTAATACATTTCAAATATTTAATCTTTGGAAGTAGGCTCCATTTACGGTATATTTATGGTTGATATTTAAAGTGTTTAAAAATTAGATTTCGAGGCTTGATTTTTAAATTTTGCTGAAATTGCAAACATCAAGAATTTTGGAAGTTCTTTTTTAAACCAACGCATGAATCTCTGCTTAAAACTTCAAACAGAGACAATTGATTTGTAGTTTTGTGACATTTTCAAATAAATAACGTGTCATCAGTGCTGTTATTTTATAAATCATCCACAGGCACAGTTTAATTGCATACATTTGTTTGTGGCTTTTCCTTGCTTAATTTCTATGTAAACAAGCATAGACATGTAAAAAGTCTTAGTTAAACTATTCAATTGCATTATATATACATTTATCACTTTCCTTATAATTAGTTTCTATAATTTACATACATTGCAAACTGCAGAATGCAATCAAAATAATTTGTGCTAGACCAGATTAGTTATACTCGCGGACCGCAGAATGGAGTCCTTGTTACAGGTAATTTCTTTCATTTTGTTTTGTTCTAGTTTAATCAGTTTGAATATAGTAATGCTCAAAAATACCGGTGTTTGCATAGCGTGAACATATCACTATAAGATAAATGACGTGCATTTAAGTTAATGGAAATAAATCAGTTCGAATCAAATTCTTCGACATTTGTATTTAATTGACGCCACAAGCATTGTTGACAAGAATGTTTGAAACATAGCAGAAGACAACATCAACAATGTAACTTAAGAACTACAAAGAAAAAACGGAATGTGAAGATATTAAACAATCATAATTGCCTGAAAAATCAAAACCAATACCACACTGTACCTTCATCATCATTATAAACATTCTGACGAGAGAAAGGAAAATCAGTAAATGGAAACACCATTTTTAAGCGAATAATCAATTTGAAATATCACGCTAATTTGAAAACCAAATTATTTTCATTAACTCTTTCTTATGAAAACAGCTTAAAGAACCATTGCTTCAATGAAAATTTTCAATTATATTAAATTCTAAAAATTAAATAATTTGAAAAAAGATTAATAACGGAAAAATTATTTTCTTTTATGTCTTGCATCTGTATTTCGACTTTAAAAAGTACTACACATTTTTTAAACTGTTAGTGACATGCATGATGTAATTTGTTTATTGTTGTATCATATGCTTAAAAATGTTTCTTCACTTTAAATTTTTTTTTCTATTTACTGCGTTACGCTTCCCAAGTCAGTAATTTATTAAGTTGAAATATATTTCACGATTCTATTGTTAGATGAATAAAAGAAATGTTCCACATACACACACGTCATGAATGAAACCTGAAAACTGTTTCATTATTTGCCCAGTCACCAAAGACAACTTTTAAGAAGTTATAATTCAAATGTTTGTGTGTATACAGAGTATTTACATAAAGTTAAAGCAAATATATTTATTTCAGTTATAAATTACAAAGAATTTTTTTTATATTATACAACTTACGTAATGTGTTGATTCCCACATGCAGAAAGTTAATTCTCCAAAATCTTACTCGATACTTACTCAATCTACTGTGCCATGATCTAGAGCCTTTGAAGACTAAAGGAAATGAAATAGTTAAGCATCAGCTAAATTTAGTTACGTAAAATTCTCTCTATATATAATAAACTGTGTTGGTAAAAGCATTAGTGAATGTATCCAGTTAATGAACACATTAATGTTTTTAAGAAACTTTTCCAATTTGGTCGAAATTTCGTTAAATTTCTTACTCAATTTTTCTGTGTAAATGTTTTTTCCCCAAAGATTTCAAAAGCACTGTTAAGCGAATGTATTTATTGTGAAAAGAATGTTCATCAACTTTATGCCAGTTGTTTGCAGATGTATTTACTTTGTATACTAAAAATAATAGATAATGGAACAAAAAATTGGGAACCAAATCTATAATGTCATTAATTTCATTATATAAATGAAGTTTATAAAATCAATATAGCTAATTTTAAATTTAAAAAAATTATACTAGTAAGGAGAACAGTTTTACAATCTGAGCATAATATTCTTATATAATATTTTATTTACTAATTTTAAAATTAATAGAGCGCTATGTGTTATTATGCATAATTTATACTTCTTTTGATAAAAATCAGTACAGTCAGTGTGTGCGTGTGTGTATCAAATTGTTACCAGAATATAAATTGAAATTTCGAAAGAAGGACAAAGAGAATATCTTTTATTTAAATCCAACTCAATCATATTACTGAAATTTGAAAACTACAACAAAGATTGTTGTTTGATTTAAAGTAGTTAATATATATATATATATATATATATATATATATATATATATATATATATATATACAGTGGGGGCCAAAATTGGGGACATTTTTTAAATTGTTATATTTTTCAAGTTTGTATGCTTATAGAAAATTTGAGTTTGCACAAAATGCAAAGCTTTTATGCCATTTTAAAGAAAATTCAATTCTAAATTCATTACAAAAAATAATAATGTTGGCAATGCAAAAAAAGTTATGTTGGAATAACTATCGATATACATTAGATATATATATATTGATGATAGCAGTGGTTAGTGGAGTTGCCTTTATTTTTATTATAGCTATTTTTTATTACATTGATATTTCATTGAGCTGAAAATATAGTGTTAAGCTCTTCCTTCGTTATTACATGATCCCAGGAAGCAATTATATCCTCAATAGGTTCCTTTTTATTTCATGGGTACCTCATTTAGGGTAGAGTTTTCAAACGGTAACACACGTTTTCAATAGCATTGAGATTGATTGATATGGCCGGCATATTTTCTGCCGGTTATCTATTTTGTCAAATGGTTTTGAGTCCTAGTAACTCTATAGACATACCATGTGGACAATCTGTCGTACTATAAAACTTTTACATTTGTGTCTGCTCAAGTTGGTGGAGTGTGGATATTTGGAGAGTAGGTGTTAACTAAGTTGCAAAGTTAGGAGTTCCTTCAATCGATACCTTCTATGTAACTTCAGCTACTACTTCAATAAACAATAAGTAAATCTTGTGGAGACAGTTACTACTGGTATATTTCTATTAGTATGAATGCTTTCAATTTCTTAATTTTCGAAGAAGCAATTTTCAAGCAAATGAGAATGTTTCGCAAAAGAGTTTTACATTATCAATATTTTTCTACAATGTTTATTGATATTAGTTTTATAAAAACTAATGTAGGAATTAAAATATCGAACCCTATTTTTCTAAAATATATAAGTATATATTTTCTCTTTCGGTATTCTAGTATTTTTATAAGCATTTGTTTTCAGTCCCTTGAAATTGAATAAAATTTTATTTTTTTCGAGGGTAAAGTAATACAATACGGAAAATTAAACGTTATTTCTAAGAAATAAATCCATAATTTTGTGTTCTAAAATTTTACTGAATCACTATAAACAATTATTTGTACAGTCAACTATTTTTAATTTTTTAAATTATTTTTGTAATTTTTTTTTAAAATTTATATCAATTTTTTTTTGAAGAACGTAAAATCTGTACATCATTCAAAAACGTTTTCTGTTAGAATTTGTTGAAGTTCATGAAAAGGGACATATATACATATTATTCATTAAAATTCTTATATCATGCTTATTTTCATCATAGCTATATTCGTTTTGAACAAGACATTTCATACTTGATTACATTTTAAAGAAAATATTTAAAATGACTGAATAATTGAAAATGTCTATGAGAAAAATTTTAATTTTAGAAAAAATTAAACCTGAAAAATACGAGTTGAACTCACAGAAATTAAATATTTCTTCTAAAAATAAAAATAAGAATGATTACCTTCTCAGAAAATTAATACTAATATTTTAAATATTTTTCCGTTATGCATAAACACACATCGCTGATGTCATTATCTTTTAGAATTTTTAAAAGAATGAAGCTCTTAAAAATTATGCATGCAGTATTTGTGATCAATTTTCGAAATTTTAATTTGAGATTGCGCATCTTTCTTTTCCATTTATATTTCTTAGGTAAGTCAAAAAATTCAATACATTTTGTAAACTGAAAAAGCATCTCTAAGGAAAACAAATAACACCTCAATTCTTGTATTTGGGTATTTTCGTTCATTTATTTAAATATTTTGAAGAAAATTTTCAGTTTCTTTTTGAAAATATATTTCATTAAAATTATTTTATTTCCCACTATGCAATTTATTATTGAATCCTTAGAAAAATATGCAAATTTTTCAATTCATAATGTGCGATTTGATGTATCTTAGTATTAAAATCCTTTGTGATCCAATTTTTTCAATCCTAATTTTAACCTTCCTTCCTACACTTATGCTAATCCCCTAATCTTTTTTCACATTTGTTTTAATAAAAGGTACATTTATCATAACTCATACTTCGAAAATGTTTTGTTCTATATTGCATGAAGCTTTAACTTCGTTGTTACGAGTAAAATAACTTTTAAGCTTTCACAGCGATATTTGTTTTAACAAACAGAACACCGGAATTCTTGCTTCCTTCATCCCCCCCTCTTCCCTAAAACGCCAGCTGAGTGTCATTTTAACATTGGTCGTTATTATATAAAAAATCATATAAAATGTGCCTTCTAATGTTATTCTTTGGAAAAATATATGTTAAACGCAACAAACAATAAATATAACTTTGCTAGATGATTTGAAAATATAAACTACAGATAAACATTTTATTTTTGTCCAGTACTCTAACAGCTGATATATTTTGTACATTAATATAACATGTTATCTTTTTATAAGCGCATTTTTTATTTATTGAGTATCCACGACATTTTTCGACCTCAAAGTTCTTGCATTTTGGCGGAATTTTAGTTTGAAGCATATCTTCATCATTTCTTTTTCTGGATTTTTCAATATACGCTACCTTCAGTTCTTTAGCAACTATTTGGATTTAATAAGATATTCTATTTAATAATATTTGGTCATTGCACATTTGAAAATAATTCATGCGTTTATGGAAGCAAAGTCTAAAATATTGTAGATGGTGTGATTACACCATCTTTTTGAATCTGCTTTGATTACCATTTAGTCATCAATGCCTTTGCTACATTTTGCTGTATTATAAAAAAAATTAAAAGCTCTAGATGTTTTCTCTGAATTAATTAAAATTGTTTGAATGCATAATTTTCAGTATTACCACACTCATTTTCATTCATTTCACCGGTAGATTGTAAGTGCTGAGCCATTCCAACCGATTTTCAATTAGCTTTTGAATATAACACTTTCTTTCTGATTTTATATAATAAGGAATTTTTTTTTGAATCCCTGATTCCTCATATCAAATAAATTCACCTGTTCTTTCTTTAGTTTTATAGCCAATTTAAGAGAAAAAGAGAATATCAAATGCGATGTTTCTTCCAGTATTTTGAAATTGTTATCAATCAGTTTAAAAATTACATTTTCAGAAAGTCTTGTCATTCGTCTCATTTATCATTTTTTCTACGTTAACAGACTTGTTCAAAATATACTTACTTTCTAAACCTACAGCTATTCAAATTATTTTTATCAGGTTTCGATGGATATGAAATGAATAAATTGTCATCAAATCTTACTAGCAAGAAAATGTCCATCGTTTTTTATGTTATGACTTGGGTTATAATTGTTTATATAGTTTTCATTAAAATGATTCCTCACTTTAAGAATCGATTTAAATTTATCTTGTTCTATTTGATTACGAAAAGTATATTTATCATTAAAATTCAAGAATCTTGGTGTTTTAGAAAATTTTATGTCAAATGTATTTGGCCTAAAAAATTAAATTTCAAGGTACTTATCTCCTGAAACTTCTCGTGCATACAAAATTGAAATTTAAGCGAAACTTTTATCGTTTGAAAGAGACTATTCTAAGGCACACATGAAGCGAATTGATAGTACCATTTTCTGGTATTTGATGAACTTCATTGTGTATTTTACGTTTTAAAGATGCAGTGTCTATAAAGTGCAACCAATTATTGAAAACATCGTCATTATTCCCATTTATCCTTGCATATTTGGTTGGACTACTTTTTTCTCGCAAAATATTTTGGATTGTTAACCTCTTCCCCGCTTTTCCCGAGCTGAGCTCGGGCAGGCAAAGCGTCCCATCCTGCCTCATCCCGAGTATAACTCGGGCATTGTGAAAATTTACACTGTGCAATAGATCTTTCCCGAATTATGTCACATTTACTTTTAATGGTTTCGAATAATTGAAAAGTACCACTTGATGGAATTTGCTGGAAAAAAGAGGTTGTCTTTTTGATGTGCACCCGTTTTCACACTTGTCTGAAACATACTTTGTTGACTTTATAAACACATCAGAGGAAAAAAACTATTCTAACACGGCAGTGTATTATTTGCTGCTCAAAGAGAGATAATAAGGGAAGGAAGGTAAGAAAAGATATAAGATTTTATTATTCAGATTGCAACGCTGGGTTATGTGCAGTACTGTGTTTTCGAATTTATCATACATTCTGATTAATAATTTCATAATGAGTTATGTAAATGCAAAAGATGAACCAAAGTTTGTAATTCAAGATATAAGCTAGATTTTCTAAGCTTTGTAATTATAGTTAGTGTGAATTGACTCCAAAGTTTAATGACTTTTAGCATACAGAAAGCCAACTTTATTGGTAAATTACTCATTTATTTAAATAGAACATTTTACATTAATTTTTTGGAAACCTTGTATGCGAATGGTTCTATTATGTTTAAAAAGATATTTATATTTGTAAATAAGTATAAAAAAATTGAATTTTTTTTATTTTCCGAGAAATAAAGGGAACTTGGAAGGGAGGGGCGTTAATTTACCAGTTATGCATTCAAAAACACATTATTACACTGTGAGTCAATCAGTTTAGATAACCTCACTTTTTCTATCAAAGTGACACAATAGAAATACAATTTTTATCATCAGATTCATTATGCATGTCGTACATCATTCTGATTTATTATTTGGTATGTTCGGTTCTTTTAGGAGCGCGATTATTTCTTTCATTGTAACACATTTTAAATTTTATTTATGATAAGTCGAAAGAGCATAAGAAAATGGCTCAAAAATTTAAGTAATGATAATTCACAAGAGCAAAGCACTATTTTTGCAAGGAATAAACTATCAGTTGCAAAAGAACATGATTAGTAAATGTAAAAAAGGAAACATATTCCAAGATTCTCTCCTTTTTCAATACAATCAAAATACAATAGCAAAATCGCACAGAAGAAAGACATTTGCAACAACAAATTGAATTTACTGCAGTGTCCAAATGATACCAAACAGGCATTATACGTAAACCAATCAATAAATTGTTTGAATTTACTTCCCTAAATCTATTTCCTGCATGAATTTTTCCTAATAAATAACTAAATGTCAAGAGAAAAAAATGAATCCTTAAAGGTTTACTGCTTTTATAAAAGGAATTTAGTGGCCTTGGTAACGAAATGACATCATCCAGCTTTCTAGTTACAACATAACTAATAGAATTCGTATTACTTTGAAATTTTGCAAGGAATACAGCATAATGTATTCAAAACACATTCAGTTAATGATATATGTATAAGTATAAAATTTTTAGAATATATTTTTGAGTTTAAGAACATGTGGAAAGAACGAAATTAATTGTTTGCAAGCGAAGTATGGATTTTTAAAAATTTAGTTTTTCTAAAAATTCATATTTATTAAAATCTACATTTTAATTTTGGAAGAGTCAACCAAATAAAGCTCTCAGTGTCTATTTTAGGATTCCAGACTCGAAAAATAATCTTACATTAGCATAATTTTAATCATTATTTTAGTAGAAATAGAATAAATGTTGTATTTAAAAAATAGTAATTAAAGCTGAAAATAATTTAATTTTTTATTCTGAAAGAAAAGATGCAATATTTCTATAAGCATTCTTATTCAACAACTTTCGAAAACATCTTTGATTAATATTGTAATTTATAATGTAGCAGATCTCAGAGTATTAAAATTTAGATAACTTAATAGGAAAGAAAATGTTTAAGAAATTATAATGCCTATGTTTGATAAACTGTTTTATTTTTCTGAAAACATTTATTATTATTTAAACGACACTATAAATTTTCACAAAAAGCTACAATATTTGAAAGTGAAACTATACATTTTACTACTATTTGAAACATTGCTTGGCAGTTGTATTGAAAACAGGATAATTTCTGGGCAAACTAAAAAAAAATAACAACCACTAACAAGGTAATTAACAAATTAATTGACACAAAATAATTAATTTAATTTACAAAAAAAAATCTAACATGTTACTTAGACTAAAATCTAAATGTAAGAGAGGAAGAAATGACGAGAGAGGAGAGATAAAAGGAGGAGGAAAGGTTAAAAAATTTATAAATTTACTGAGAAACTAAAAATTGTGTCACTCATATTTATTAAAGACACATTGAAATCCAAGGACAAAATAGAACAAACGGTATCTGTGGTATATATGCGTCTTATATCCTTCTAAAGAAGGGACGTCACAGAAGGGTTAAAATAATGAAATATTACATATTTATATCATCTTCGTTTATTTTAACATACCGTAAAATTCGGCGTATAACGAGCACCGCCGTATAATCTGTACGTACACTTTAAAGCTCCAATTTTTAATTTTTAGACATATTCGTGGTATAACACGCACTTTTATTTTTACGAAGAAACCTGAAATGTACGTGCGCAATGTTATTATGTTTTGAAGTAATTTATTTGAGGAATTACTCCAAGTTTAAATTAAAAATAGTATACTTCTAGAACTATACAACTAATTAAATTCAAAAAGAATGCCATTTCTTTTCAATAAACGGTATTTAGATATATGTAGGAATATAATTATTTTTGTATGCTCATTTCTTTTTTTAATTTTAAAGCTCTCATTTTTATACCCGGCGTACAAAGCGCACCCGTAAATTTCGATCACATTTTTTTGTGGTCAAAGTGAGCGTTATACGCCGGATTTTATGGTACTTGATTTTAAAAAATAATATAATGATCTTTACAGTATTATTGGATAAGTCAAATATCCACAATGCGTATTTTAAATGCTTTTATAATTTCATTTTTTTCTTTCTTACGGACTTTTCTTTCAAGTTTGTAACAACCCATATTAAATATTAAAGGGGGAAAATTCCCTTATAATAATGAATGAAGCTTACTGCATACATTATTTTGTTATTGACTGAATATATTTGTATTTGTATTGCTATTCCTTTTCCTTTTAATGATAAAGAACAATTATAATAAATTGCCGTACAATATAAGGAATACTAAAACCGTAAGAAATATGAAATGATAGTCTTGTAAATTATTTTTTGGGCGAAGTAGGATTCAAAAGTTTTCAAACTGAGCCTATAATTTATAAAATATAACCAATTAAGATGCTCAAACACATCCTACTCCGAAATAAGACCCTTGAGCAACAAACTTTTAACATCACTTGTAAAGGTCCCCGAAACATTTGTAGAATCCATTTTTAGCCATGTTTTTTAATTCAGTCTGCGATGCACTTTTTACTTCATCTGCAAATTGAAATCGAGGACCCTGCAAGCGACGTGTCAGTTCAGAAAATAGGCTGAAATCGAAGGGTGTATGATCAGGAGACTAAGGAGAATATGCCAAAATAGTTGCTTTAGTTTTCGCGAGAAAGTCAGTGATGAAGAAGGATCGATGTTCAGGAGTGTTGTCATGCAAAAACACACTGCTCTCCCCACAATTTTGGTATTTTCTTTCGAATCGAGTCATGCAAACAACGCAGATTGCCTACATAGAGCTCTTTGGTCACAGTGAATCTTTCAGAGATAAATTTCAAATGCATGATGCCCTACATATCGAAGAATACCTCTATCGATCATGTCCTTCCCTTTAGAGCGATATTGGCGAAACTTAAGCTTACTGGAGATTGTGGAGATTTCCACGTTGCTGGTGCTCTTTTAGATTACGGGTCGTACAAAAACGCCATTCCTTGTCTCCAGTAAAAATGCTTTCAAGTAGAAAAGGATATTTATCAACTGCCGAGAATTAGTTTCCCGCCGTTTCCATTCTAACTGCCTTTTCATCTTCGTTTAACTTGTGGGGAACGATGTGTTGATGCACCCTATACAGGTTAGAGTTCTTAGTATCCATTGACACGTGACCTCGGATATTCTAACCGATTCTCCTACTTGAGCTACTGATTGAAGCCTATTCTTACGTATAACCGCAGAAACAGAAACATTTTTGATGTTTTTAGTAGTACGGTAAATCTGTGGACGTCCAGAGCGATCGTCATTTTTGACACTTTCCCTGCCTTCACTGAAACGCCCCCCTCAGGGGGCTCACCTTCTTTAGGTGAGTACGGGTGTCACAATCCTGATTTGCCCTAGTGATCTTTTCCTTTTCCCACGGGGTTTACTGTCTTTGGTAAACACGGGCTTCACGAACCCGGGGTACCCTAGTGATCCTTCTCTATTTTCGACCCTCGTTCTTGTCATTCAATTCATTCTTTCTTTCTCTTCCCATCTAGATCACAGATATTAAAACAAATGTTTGGCGCAGTATAGCCGAAATCGGCTCTTGCGCCAATAAACCCCAAATTCACTCACTCACTCACTCACTGAAACGCCGATGCCCTTCAAAAGCTCAAAAGCTTGTTTTCGCGAATCAAAACCACCCACATTCTTCAACATTTTGTTAGTCTTCGAATATTCTTTTCCACTTGAACACAAAATTTGATACTCATTCTCTGCTCTACAAATGCCATTTCCTTTCAATCGTAGGTTACTAAATACATCTATCTACAAAATACGACACCATGACGAGCCTCCGACCACGTGATTTGAGACAAACCACTTTTAGAAAAGGGGACAGTAACACAGAAACGTTACCGTAGTCGCTCTACTACAAAAGATTTCACTTTATAGGCTCAATCCATAATTTTTTGAATCTTACCTCGCAATTGATTTGATACAATTTTAAACTTAAATAGTATGTATTATAAGCACTCTTGCTTTGTGTTTTAAAATACTTTCTAGAACCTATGATTTCTGAGACTTACTAGTAACGACGATTTTAAATTATTTGTTTGTATTATAAAGGGATAACTGAAAACGCATTTTAAAGAGCTTTGGTTAGAAATTTTAAATGTTGTAAGAAATATGACATATGTAATATCAGATTAAAATTCAGATTATGTAATTTCAGATTTACTCTTTTTCCTTCTTTAATTTATTTTTGTTAGAAGTATGCTAAGATAACCTCCATTCAGCAACGAACTAATTAATTAGCTGTGTTACTTTATTGATGTAGAAGTAGTATAAAACAACATCTGAAGCTACATACCAGTACCTTCATTATAAATGTATGTAAATTCAAAAACTTTTTATTAAATGTGCATAAATTGATATTTGCGAATAACCTCCCATCCATTATAATGGTTAGTGAAGCTGACTTCTGTACCGTTGAGCCTGGGTTTGAGTCCGGGAGAAGGCATGGGTGTTTGTAAAAGTATAGTGCCTTTGCGGCATGGGGGGGGGGGACTCTGTAGAGCCGCAAGCCTACTCGTGAGGTTGATGTAAGTGAATAAGAGGGGAGAGTCACTTGACCACCCTTAAGGTGATCACCCTCAAGATTGAGTTGGAAACCATACAAATCATACTGTCACCTGTATGGTGCTCAAAGATACAGCTAACCTCAGGCTAATATATAGCCCCTTTCAACAATGAATTTAATATGCCTTGATATCATGTTGCTGTAGATCAGGTAGGATAGGTAACAACAACATTATATATGTGAATTCTAGTGTAAGAGAAAATTACAAAGGAAATTAAGTGTAACACGCAACGAAGATTCATAATTTTAGGAGAAATAAATTTTAATTGTTTTATAAAGACAATAATACAACATATCTCTTAAGAAAATGCTAGTATGACTACTTCAAATAAATTATTTCCGCTCAGTGTGAAAGAACCTTATTATTAAATCTAAAAATATGTCAGAATAAAATATGTTACTTTTGGATCTATGCCAAAGCGGGGTTTCGTAGCATCATATTTTAATTTTCCCTTTTTAACAATTTTGAAGCAGAAGTGATATACTTAACACCTAATTACGTCTTTATGACTTCCAGTATTTATAAAAAGGTAAATCTCTGCATAATGGAATTTAACAATTTGAAGTGAAACTATAAGAACCTAATTAATGTCAGAAAATTGTTTCATTTTATTTTCTTTAAAGAAAATAATTTTTAGGTAAATGCATCTTTGTTTTACTGAAGGAAATTTTATCTACAAAATGAAAGTAAAATTTAATTTTCTAAATGCTAGTTTTTAAAATATTTATTTTAAGAAAACCGATTTCTTGTATTACCGCATAACTCAATAAGCTCCGTGCCTAACTAATAAAATAACAACTTTTAAGCAAAATTGACATATTTATCAAGATACTCCCCTTCATGAGTAATATATTCAGCCCAGTGGTGTTTTAGTTTTTTAATAACTTTTTCGTACAACGATTTGATTTTGCTCTCAAAATAGCGTCGACTTTGGCAATCACTTCTTCACACACACACACACACACACACACACACACACACACACACCACACACACACACACACACACACAACACACACACACACACACACACACACAACACACACACACACATTTTAACCAAACCTCTTTCCTTGGAGCATTTTTTGTAAGTCTACAGACTGCCATTGGTTACTGGGTATCAAATCTGGACTGAACGGTGTGTCGGAAAGTAATTAGAAACGCAATTCCTTCAATTTGATCATCCTTTTCTTGGACTTATGGCACGGAGCATTGTCTTGGTGAAACAGAACTTTTTCTTTTGCATTTTAGGACGTTTATCCTTTATTTTTTCATTCAGTTGATCCATTAACGCCATGAATATTCACTACTAATGCTTTCTTTTTTCACAAGGTAGTCAATTAACAAAATTCCATTTGCTTCCAAAAATACGGAGGCCATAACCATGCCAGCTGATGTTTAAGTTTTTGGTTGCTTTGGGACAGCTTTCAAACAGCTGCTGTCAGCTGATGATCTTTTGATTGAAGTGTGTAGTAATGGATCCATGATTATCCATTGTCAGATATCTGGGTGAAAAAAAGGGTTTAATTTGCTTAAAACAGTTTCAAACAGTGCTGTGAATCGTCTGTTCCTTGCTGTTCTTGATCGACAATGAACAAACGCGGAACCCACTTTGAACACAACTTTCGTATTGATAAATGATCATGCAAAATAGTGAATAAACTGCTTTTTAATACCTTCAAATACTCTGCTATCTCATACAACTTAAATTTATAATAGGCGAAAATGGTTTTATATCTGTTTTTGATATTTTCTGGAACAACTACAGAATTTGGGTAACCTGAGAGTTTCAACGTCGTTCGTGTTTGGTGACCAAGTTCTAAGTCAGCATACTACCTCTTAACCGTTGTTGGGGATGGAGCAGAGTCCGGATAACATTTATTCAATCATTGTTTGTTTAAACAGTGTTTCTTCGCATCAAGAAACAATGCTTAATTAACACGTGGAATTCTTTTTTGGTTTATAAGCAAACAAAAGTTACTTCCCTAAAACCCCTTTAACATTTAAACTAAACAAGATATTATCATGAAAATTTGTGCTACATAAATCGTTTTGAAAGTTAGTACTCCTAGGTTTTGCAGAGAAAAATTAGAAGGTATTGCTATTCATAGTCAAGCCCGGGACGTTTTAAGTGATGTGTTATATCGTATCAAATAATATAAATACACAGTCAAATAATTTCGTATTATATAAATAAATTGCAAACTTATTGATAACAAATTTTATCGCAATTTTTATAACTATACTTTAGTCCAGTTTAACTGTTAATGTATTTTTGATGAGTATTTCTTTTCTTTTCTTCACGCGAGTTTTCTTGAACTGTTTTGAGAAAAGTGCTTAATTTATATCCGGAATTGTTTAAACTTATACATATATACACTGGTGTCCAAATGTTAAGCATAATTGATAATTATAGTGAATAAAGAAGGAACTGTAAATCAGAATGGCGGGAAACGTGATATGCGAATATAAAATGGTTATAAAATAATGAAAGCAAATCAAAAGAATGATAATAATTAATTTTATTATCCAAAGTAGCAGTTTGAAAGAAAACTGAGCATAGCAAGGATTCACACTTTAAAGAAAAACATTAAATAAAATACTGATGCTGCAGTCTGCAAACTGCTGGTCTTCTGGCATACATGCCAGCATGATTGAGTCTCCTGTAAACAGTTTGTCTCGAAATTCGTATTCCTGTGGTGACTGTGAGCGCCGAACCCAGTGCTCTGGCAGTACTGCCCTCTGACGTCGCGCACTTACGTATTACCAGATATCGGTCTTGGCGAGGGTTGTGATTCTTGGTAGACCTGATACTGGTTGTCGGGTAATATCTCCCGTTCTTTGAAACCTCTGCCACAGTCTTCAGATCAAAGACTGGTCTGCATTCAGATTTCGAGACACTTCGTTTGTAATCATGAGGATTCCAGCATTCCAACGTTCCTTTCGTAAACATGCCAATTGGTCTTTGTGCCTTCATTCACCTTGTTTGATGGTTAACAACGTTCCTTCGCACAGCAGTTGCACGAAACTTGTCTGAACTGCCTATGCTGCGTGAATCGGTTTCTCCGCATTCCGACATGAGCCGGTATTTTGTGTAGGACGTAGTCGACTGAAAAGTTTTTGCATAAAC
>BMAO01014540.1:0-215770 GCA_019973975.1 Trichonephila clavata | reverse complement strand
TGGAGACGGACCCACTCCACGCAGCTTTAAAGTATAGGTGCGCGTTATACGCCGGATTTTATGGTAATTAAATTTAATTAATTACTTAATAGTTAAAAAAACTGTATTAACAAGAAAAACTTACTGGCGCTATCTGTCGGTGCTAGTTCTAACTTCGTCAGAAATAACGCAGAATAAATTTAAAATTAAAAAATAAAAGTTAATTAAGGTATAAATATTTGAAAAACTGTATTAACATCAAGTGTCATTTACTACCAGTTTAAAAAAGTATATTTGAACTTCAGTGGAGAGTGAGTGAACTAATAGTAAGAATTTTAAAAAAATATAATGTGCTAGTTTTTTTTATCTGGATGTCTATGCAAAAAAAACAACTATTAACTAAAAAAAAGAGGAAACTCTCGGAATTTCAATAAAAGGCTGTAAATACATCATATACAGAAATTCAATGTATTAAAAGAATATTTTTCAATTGTGAATGGACTATCCTAGATCAGGGTGGGCAGTTATTTTCGTTCAAGGGACACTTTGGGGAAGAAGAGGATACCATAGGGCCACACCTTTTAGAAACAATTGCATTCTTTAATTAACTGTGCATTTTAGAAAAGGTATAAATATTACCATAAAAAATCAATAAATATAAGGTAAATAAAATAGTGGCAGTTTCATTCAATTTATTTATTGTGCTAATTTCGTATCATCTATAGCTGCAAAGCATATTTAATTTTAGAATAGGTTTAAAGACACCAATGTACCCTTTCATACATTCCGACCTCTTTTTTGAAATCAGGAATGCGATTGCTTGTTGAAATTCTCAACACAGCCTGCAAGTTGGTTGGAGCCAACTTGCACATTTATATTTACTTTTGTTAATCTACATGCTGGAAAAAAGCTGGCTTACAAATATATGTCGACACAAATATAAAGAACATTATCTCTATATTTGGATCCCGTGTGGTATGCGAACTGTTGTTTGCCCACCCTTGCAGTATATAGATACATTATATACAAAAATATAAAAATAAGGGAGAAAATTTTGTTGTTGTTGCTAATGCCACCTATCTGACGTAGTCAGATCGAGGCTCACGAAATTCATCATGGCATCGGGCTCAATTGCCTGCCTGTCGTTAGCCGTAGCGTTGAGCACCATGCAGGTGACAGTATGATTTGGCTCGGTTTCACCCCAATTTTGGGGGAACACCTGGGAGTGGTCAGGGGGGGGGGTTAGAACTGAAAAAAAAAAAATTTCAGTTCTAAATGGAATATTCGAGATAAAGCCGCCTTTTTAAACAAACAGGAAACGGAATCCTGTTAGAGAATTAGGGCAGAATGGTCATCGAGGCACTTGATCTCTGATGAGGTCTTAATCCTCTATCTTGAGGCTGTTGGTTGAACGTTAATGATTTAACTTGCCATAATTAAAAAAATAATTAATTACTTGACAGTTTTTTAAGAGTTACTGTGTTATGCATGCCTTAATTTTTCAACTCTTAAAACAATTTTTTATTGTTATTTTTACAAGACATATAGAAATTGATAACAAAATTCTAATAACTTAAGCCGAATTGAAGTTTAATAAGGATTATCAAAATCATTTTTTCTGGTTCAAAAGTAAAAAATTTTCTTAAAAAAAAAAGCTTTTTTTTTTGCATTGCGAATTTATTTTACTTGAAAAAAAAAAAAGAATAACAAATGGAAATAAATTGTAGAATGAAGTCACATTATTAGTAAACTTTTTGAATTGTAGAGTCACTCCTTATTATTCCTTTCGGATAATTTTTAACACAAACAAAATTAAATAATACTAGAATTTTTTTCCTGCTTATGTAATTTATAATTTCTTGATCTAATGTTCTTTAAAAACATTGAATCGCTAGAGCTAATGTGTTTTCAGTAACTTCCTGCCACAAATCCTTTTTCCAAAGTTAGTCTTTTTCCAAAATATGAATTTTTAAAAAAAAAAGAAGCTACAAAGAACAGATACGAATACAAATAAGATGCGAATTTGATAAATAATCTGTTATGCTGAAGAATATGGTATTTGCTCTTTCAAAGGCAACAACAACAACAAATATCGCTTTAATGTTAGATACTTGCTATATATCATAGTATTTTTTCTTCATTAAATTATGAATCAAAACTTTCTTAAGAAATATTAAAAACTATTTAACATAGGTAACTAAACTAACATACTAAAAAACATAGGCGAAACAGAAATGCAAGGACATTTTAATTTTATGAAAGCAGACTACCAATTGAACTGGAGAACAAATTTTAAAGACAAATTAAGACTTAGCCATCATTACCTAATGAAACTGATAATGCATTTCAAAAAAGTTGCCAAATGTAACAAAGAAGCTTGTAGCAAAGTCAGCTGGGAAGGGATCTCAGTTATCCAAAAAAGTTCTCATGAGAGTTTATTTTTTACATCAAATTAATCATAACCGAGATTTTTCATCTGTAGATCACTAAAAATATTTTGTGTTAGTTGGCAAAGTGCAAGATTCATCGGTATTGTTGAAGTTGTCTTGGAAAACCCGAAACTCCATTCCCTTCAGTTCTCCAGAAACATTCATTCTCTTTTTAATAAGTTAACTACAATGCTTTATTTATCAAGATTACTAATTAACCTTGAAGCTTTTATTCCCTTTTCATTCTCTCTTTTCTCTATCTCTCTCTCTCTTCTCTCTCTATATAAATATATTCATTTATATATATATTTATCTTGTTCAAATTTTCAATCGTTAATAAAATACTTTCTATTTATCCATTCAAAGTAGGAATTGACTTTAAAAAATTCTTTTATATTACTTGTTTACATACATTCAACATTATAAAGATAATCAGATTTCGGGTTTCTACTGCATTATAAATTGCAATGTAAATATCATTATCAATGCAAAGTAAAGGAAATATGACTTTTACATATTTTGATACAAAATAAATATTTACCATTGAGACAATTTTATAGAAAAAATAAAACTTCTAGAATTAATTCTTGGAACAATACTTTAGGTGGTTTAGTACAGGAAATAAATAACATTCACTCACATGATTCAAATATATTAACATGTTTTAAAAAAAACGTAAGGTAAAGTTTATATATATATATTTTTAATCAATGTGTTTATTCTTTATTTATGCGAATAAAACATTACTCACACCCAGTGGCGCACATAAGGGAGGGGGGATGCACGGGTCTAGACACTCCTTACCCTTTATTGATTATCTGTTATTAATAATTTATTTTATGAATTAATGCTAATAATTTATGCAATAATTTATTTTTCACTGTTTTTTGTTCCCGACAATCAATAAAATCAAAAGAATATGTTGGGCGGCGTATGATACGGGAAGGGTGACTTTTCGACCCTTGATCCCCCCCCCCTCCTTGAAATATTTCTATAGGCGCCACTGCATACACCACTACATTTGCAGTAGCTATTACCGAGTACCACGTGACAGCTTCCTACCTTAATACCGCCAAATTTTTTTGCAGATATAAATTACAGATTTCCAAAGCGGAAATCTATGATTCAAGATAATAAAAAGCCGGACACATTTGAGAAGGGCACATAGAGGTATGATTGAGGAGCACTGGTCGAGTGATCCATCTCAATTAATTTCGTATGCTGCAACAGAAGTGCAAAGAAAACGACTGATATCTATGAAAGAGAATAACGTAGATAAATTGGTATAAATCTTTCCTTCGTGCCTGTTAAAACATCTAAACGTGAATTCTTTGATGGTAGCTTTTAAACAGTCATCGAATAGTAGATTTTCAGTAGCGTACTTGCTTGCTTGATTGAACATTGCACATCGAAGTAACATGACGGTAATTGACCACAGATGACGTAATTATGATCCATTGTCAAATAATGAACATTATACTTGAGTTGGCATCCCACCTTTTCATCTTATCACATTACCCCAAAGCAGTGGCCTTCACACTTTTTCAACTCACGGAACCTCTAGAACAGTGATGGCGAACCTATGACCCGTGGGTCAGCCACTGATCCACGCAAGCTTTTTAGCTGACCCACGATTCCCAGGTAACCACTTGCTTGCTTACGTGGGTTTATTTAGATTTTCTAACTTGTGTGGATTATTTATATTCTATTTGTATTTTTTCAAGCCCTGTATTGACACAAAATCAATTTAAAGGCTGTTTATAACCTTTAGTTTGATCACTATAGTTCCAAGGTTACGAAAATGACAACAAATGTATATGAAGGTATGTCGTTTTTGAAATAAAGCTGAAGTGTTTACGAAATATCAAATAAAGTGTATAATTTTACTCACATTTGGTTTATTGGGAAAAAAAGACTAACAAAAGCAAATAATCATATTTAAAGCACTTTCTTCGGATGAAATGCACTTTTGTAAGATTATGTTCAGTTATGTTTGTAGAAAGAGACTTCCATAGCACTTGTATCGTCTCCTTACTGTTTCACCCTGTGAGATGCCAATGGGGGCCATGCACATGTCTCTTATTCTCTATACTAGCAATTTTTGGCTCGCAATTTAAGGCTCTTGTCCCAGTCAGTACCAGTGTTGAACTTACATTTTGAGCGCATTTAAAAGTAATGTGTAGTATGTATGTATATGCGTGTATTAGGTATGTTAATACAAAATTTCTTCTCAAATTATAGTATTCTAAATATAAATATTTTTAATTGAAGCCCGTACTATGTTGGGGGTTAAAAAATTAAAAAC
Source organism: Trichonephila clavata (assembly GCA_019973975.1). Lineage (NCBI taxonomy): Eukaryota > Metazoa > Arthropoda > Arachnida > Araneae > Nephilidae > Trichonephila > Trichonephila clavata. Next base: position 211,057 of record BMAO01014540.1, on the reverse strand, counting down.
AAGACATACAAGTTCCATGTCATATCAAACTGAAAAGTTTGATAAATATGTTGGGATTGAAGTGAATAAAATGGTTATACGTATAATTTGTAATGAAAAAGTGACTCTACGAACAGACAATGCAAAACGACATTTTGAAATGTTGCATTCAAATCTCGGCCTATCGGCAGATGAGAATAGAAAAACTTGTTCCTTACTAAAAAAAAGACAGAATTTTTCTCAAAGCAATGTTTAAAATAGTTTTTTGGTTCCAAAATTAACATTACAGCTGCTAGTTTCTAAGTTGCCCACTGCATTGCTCGCAACGGGAAACCTCTTTCAGCAGGATTTGTAAAAAAAAAAAGTGTTTTTAGAATGTAGTCCTACATTGTTTGCTGATTTTAAAGAAAAATGCTTGATTATAAAGCGTATAAATAAGTTACCTATAAGTCGTAATATAATTAAAGATCGAGTAATAGAGTTGGAAAAAATATTTTTTCGAGCAAAGACATAATTATGGAGAAATGTATTCAATTGCTTTAGAGATTAATAATATAAATGGTTATGCACAATTGCTGTTTTTGCTCGTTATAAGTTTGAAAATATAATGAAAGAAGAGTGTGTTTTTTAATGAAACTAATAACGTTGAAAGGAAAGTGAACCAGTCTTGATATTTTCACAGAATTTGATATTGCATCTAAAGAAATAGATACTGACTTTCAGAAAATAGTTTCTGTAACAACAGACGGTGCAACTAGTATGGTAAGGGAAAACATTAGATTTATTCAGCATCTTAAGCAAAATATCTCGCATTTCCTGATTAAATTTCATTGTATAATACCCCAGCAAGTTTTATTTGCGAAGAATGGTTTAAAACATTTTCCATTTACTGTCAGTTGTTATAAAAATAACCAACTTTATAAACTCAAAAGCTCTTTGTAAAAGGCAATTTGTACAATTCTTAGAGAAATTGAATGACAATATTCAGGGATTTTGATATACAATAACGTGCTATGGCTTATTTTCGTCGAAATCCTTCATCGGAAGATCCTTTTAATTGAAAAAACAGTTGTATCGGTGAATTATCCGATATACATTAATCAACTGATTGAATGTTTTTATGAGACACTCAGAATTTTAATGAACTGAATAAAAAACACTGACTAGTTTAAACAATTTTTGAAAATATTAAAATATTTATGACGAAACTTGACATCTTTACTAAGGATTTGGAAATGAAAATCATGAAATATTTTCCTCAATTGCAAAAACATTTTCAAAACACAATAATTTTCGAAAACTCCGTTGACATTTAAGAAAATGCAATTAAATAATATGTAATGATTATGCTGGAAATAAAACCAGGTTTTGAAGAGAGATTCAACGAATTTAACAGTTTGAAAAATACACTTCACTTTATTTTATATCCATACAAAATAGAATTTGAAACAATGGTGTTAACCGAATTTATGTTGCTAAGTATCGATGATTTAGAAATGGAATTAGTTGAACTTCGAAGCAGCGTGGTGCGTAAAACAAAATTTGAAGATTTGATTTCTGTACTAGTAGGAGAAAAATTGCATGAAAATCTTGCAGATACTATTGATCCCACAGTAAAAATTGAAAATATTATATTATACGTATGGGATTTTTTACCAAATAATTTTATGTCAATGAAAAAACTAGTTAATATGTATGCTCTTTCAACGTTGTTTGGGTACACATATTCGTGTGAAAAATTGTTTTCTTCAGTAAACTTAGTAAAATCTTTTAATAGAAATAGACTTGACATGGAATTAACTGCGTAATGCGTTAAACCAGTGGTATTCAAACCGTGTTCCGCGGAACCTTGGGGTTCCGACAAACAAACCTAGGCATTCCGCGTGAGAGAGTGAGTGAATATTAACGTCCCACTGTTCAGCTACACGAGGGCTTTCGGGGACGGTCCGCGTAATTTTGAACCATGGTCAAGTGACGCGGACGACACCTGAGCTGGCACCCCCTCTCCTAACTACCACACCACACCAACGGGAGGACGTTTGAGCTCTCGACATATTTAACGTGCATCGCTCCCCTACACGGCGGGTCTTTAGTGGTACTAGGATCGAACTCATGACACGCTGGCCATGATCCGATGCCTAGACCACTCGGCCACCGCGGCCGCTAGGGATTCCGCGAGTTAAAAAATGGAAAGGAAAATATTATAAGTTGTGTATGCGAAATAGATTCGTGTTCTGTATTAAGTTTGTACAAACACGAAATATCTAAATCCCTGCTTGTCAGCGCAAGTCACACGTACCACGGTAAAAAAATTTTAATAAATATTTGATTCTGGACAGCTTTTTTTTTTTTTGCGTATTTTTTTGAACTTTTAATTCTTTGCATATGCAAGTTGGGAGCCACAACGGGGGATACACTATGTCAGAAATTAAACCTTCCTATGTATTACATGATATTCTTGAGAAAGAATGGGGTAGAATAACTTAGAAAAATATTTTTTTTTTCAAAAAAAAAAATAGTGGTTATGTTGTGGTAACTTGATTTCGGAATTTCTTATTTAGTTCCAGAATTTATACGGATAAGACAGAAATTTGAGAATCTTGATTTTGTGTTAAAACAGCACACAAGTGTGTTTCAAAAAATTTATCTCCAGGTTCAAAAAATTTTGCAGCCTTTTAAGAATTAAAGCACACGTGTAAGTTAAAAAGACAAAAATTATTGCGTTTGTTAATAGTTTTTTTTTTTTTAACTTTTAGTGTTACATGCGTAAAATTCCATCATTATCACTTGCTTCTTAGTTTATTTTTACATGTTGATAAAAATGCTTAAGTGTGCGTTTTCTTAACTCGAGTGCACCATAATTTTTCACAAAGATTTTGATCAACATTGTTATTTAATGAAAATTTTTTATTCCTTTCATGTTGAAAAAAAAATTTTACTCGCTTATGAAAACCGATAGAAGTCTGCTTAAGATAAGGAATGTTAAAGTGCTGTAAAGAACATCCAGTAATTATTTACTATAAGTAAAAGATTTCCAATACACTAACTATGATCGAAATTGAAGCACAATGTGGTTATATCTTTCACAGTTTGAACTTTTCTCGCACATGTTCAAGGACAATAATCTGATCGAAGATAATATTACTTTACTAGGTTGATTCTTTTGTATTATTCTTCTCTTATTCTGAAATGAAAAATGATTAAATTTGGGAACTTATTTTCTTCGAAAGCGATCGCAGTGAAGTATTACTAAAAATATGGTTTAATAGGTAAGTACCCGAAAGACTAGCAAGCTTAGCGGAATAAGAAACGTAACGGAACAGCAAGACAACATATAGATTCGTATTCATGGGGTGTCGTCTACATAAGAAAACTCTTTTGCCATAATTTTGAACATAACTACTGTGTTCTGGTCATTTAAATATAGTATTTATAAGATCTTTCGTTTTTTTCAAGTGTACACGTTTTTCTTAAGTGCAATATTTAATTCTTCTAAATCTACGCTAGTTTATTTGTATTCTGCTTAGTCTTAGGCGTGATTAAAATCATGCCAAACAGGCTACAGACGGAATGTAGATATTATTCAAGATGGCCGCCTCGCACCTCGCGAAATATGAAAAATAAAAAAAAATTACTGAAACTTGAGGAAACAACTGAGAACTGTAGAATTACAACCATTTAAAACGATTTAAAAAGTGGAATAAAAAGAAATTCCCTTTATTTTTCAAGTAAAACGGCGCAGAAAAGTGAAGAGGGAAATTGAATGTGAAGTATTTCAAAATAATTTTAAAAAAAGAAATTAAAATAAGCGAAAACAGTAAAAAATTAAAAATCAATCAATCAATCAAGTGCGGATGAAAGAAGAATTAAATACTAAAAAAGCGACTTCATTATGGGAAGTGAAAAAAATTATAGTAAATCCTTATTAAAAATAAAACTGTAGAAATTAGTTATTTACTACCATTAAAAAAAGAACTCTGTCTGACAGAGGTGGAATTCACCACATAAAATTCGAAAACGCAATTCATTAATTTTTTTAAAAAAAAGTTGTTGAGTCTTTACCAGATTTATATATATATATATATATATATATATCACATTTCCCATTGAGTGAAATCAGTAAAATCTTAACTAAGGTACGAAAAAAGAAATTTAATACCTTAAAAAAAATGAAATTGACCAAAAGAGTGAAGACTAGATTTTAGTTTTTTTCTATTTCGAGTATGCAGTGGAACCCTAAAAGCTTGAAGAATTGAAATTACTCTGATTATGCGGTCTTATATATATTGTTTCTTTTTAATTAGATGAAGTTAACGGCATATATAGCCTTCAATAGCTCAATTACTTTTATATAAAAATATGTTGAAATAATAAAATATACCACTACTGAGATACTTGGTTTAGTTCTACTGAAAATAACTAAACCAAGTTCAAATTCAGTAATTCTGTACAATAGCGAATCGATTATATCATTAAAGCATTTCTGAGTAAAAAAGGTAGAGAGAGAGAGAGAATCTGACGTTTTTATTATATTAATATAGCTTTATTTTTTTCTAAGTAAACCGTCGACGCTTTGAAAGCTCCCGCTTTTATTGTATCTATTTACCTTTACCCCGTCTTTGGAGACCATCCTCATTTAGGATGTTGACTCAAAGCTTTACCCCGTCTTTAAAGACCGTACTTATTTAGGATGTTGACTCATAGCTTTACCCTGTCTTTGAAGACTGTCCTCATTTAGAATACTGACTCATAGCATTATCTTGTCTTTGGAGAGCGCCTTCATTTAGGAGGCTGTCTCATAGCATTACCCTGTTTAAGAAACTGTTCTCGCTTGGGAAGCTCACGTTTATATTGTATCCGTATACCTTTGCCCTGTCTTTGAACACCATCATTCATTATCCGTACTATTGCACATATTTACCCTGTCTTAGGAAAATGTCCTTGCTCAGGATGCTGACACACAACTTCATTTTGTCTACAGACACCGTTTTCAATTAGAATGCTGACGTATTTATTGTATCTGCTAAGCATTATTCTGCTTTCGCCCACCGTTTTCACTTAAGAAGCTGACTTTTTTTATTGCATTAAAATCGCTTTACTTTTTTTTCCGGATATCGTTTGCGAATGCATTACTGAATTATTTTTTGTTCATTTTATTAATAGATAAATGCTCATATTATCTTTCAGTAAATAAAGTTTTGGGATTCACGGCAGTAACCACGTTTGATAAAAAAAAAAGATCTTAGCTTTAATGTCTTATAACTATCCATTTTTTTAATTTTTAATTTTAAATCACTTTAAAATAATAATTTACCCCAATTATTAATTCCTTATTTATAATAAATATACATCTCGCCAAAAATAATATCGTTAAGATATATCTGGAGTAAATTTGCAACAGTAAATTTTTTCCCTTCAATTATAAAAGAATCTTAAATATTTCTAAAAAAAATTATTAATCCCAGTAAAAATTTCTTCATTTTTGACTCTTCCAAATAATTTGATAGAATATGGAATATGACTGCATACAACTTTAACAGAGCTAGACTTTGTCATTTTATAATTAAAAAAAATGCAGTCATATATAACTATATCTGTCAGAAAATATGCAAGGGAAGATGGGGGGAGGCACTTATATATATATATATATATATATATATATATATATATATACTAATAAATAATACTTCACAATATACACTCATGGACAAAAAAAATTAGCGCACCAAGAAGTAATTGCGGGATTATAACGAAACTTGGCATGAAGGTACATGTCGGGGAGATATGCAATTGGTTAGAAAAGCAGCGTGATTGCGTAATGCGTATAGAAGGTAGAGGGCGTTTAACATCTTTCTCCGTTGAGTATAAAACAGGTAATCAAAGCTTGTTTGAGTGTACTGAATCGTTTACAAAGTAGGCGCTGAGGTACACATGCCATTATGCCGTTTTCGAAGACAATATGATCAGCTGTCGCAGTTTGAGAGGGGGAGAATCATCGGCATTATGGAAGCTAGGTGGTCAGCTAGGCGAGTAGCTCGTCAATTAGGCCGCTCTGATTGTGTTGGGAGGAGGTGCTGGGACTAGTGGATCCGAGAGATGTCATTTACACGAAGACCAGGCTCAAAGACGCCCTCGACAGACCAAGAAGACCGCCACATCGTAAAAAAATGCATGCGTACAGCCAACTGCTTCATAGGTCGCCATCGAGGCACAGGTAGCACCTTTACTAGGGGTCCCTCCGTCTTCTCGAACCATACGAAGGCGCCTCGCTAAAGGATATTTGTAAAGGGTAAGGAAGGGTGTGGACGGAAAGGGTGTCACAAGACTGTCTCCACACTGTTACTACCCTTCCTTGGCCTGCCCGATCACCAGATTTGTATCCAATCGAGTATATCTGGGATAATTTGGGAAGGCAAGTTGGGTATCCCTCGAGTTTGAATGAACTAGACCCAAGGTTACAGCAAACATGAAACGTAATGTCTCAAGACATCACACAGAACTTGTATGCCTCAATACCCGATCGTATCGCATCGTGCATTTGTGCTAGAGGGGGTTCAACAGGATATTAAATCCTCCGTTCTTTTGCCTTTTTCTCTCAAATAAATGATCCTTTTCCTTTGATTTTCTAATCATTTACTTATATCAAAGTAGTCATTTCATATGTAAAATTTCGTTTCATTTTGACGACTCCTTCTTGGTGCGCTAATTTTTTTGTCCATGAGTGTATATAGTATGCAATTTTAGTTACTCCTTGTTCATTCAAACACTCATTGTCATTTGCTCCAAACACTTCAGAACATTTAGCCCTACTAAATAATTTTAAATCGTCAAACCTCGCTTATTTTTACTCGTTAAGCCAATTGAATTTAAAGATGTTAAGTTTTAAAAATACTCAGTTAAAAAGTTTTAAACTTAACTTTGATACAAAGGGCATTAGTGACCCACGAGCTAGTACTAAAAAAAATATGAACAAAATTTGACCCACGTCTCAAAAAATGTTCGCCATCCCTGCTCTAGAACTTGAAGGTGCATTCGTGTAACCCCTAGAACTAGAAAGTGTTTTCGTAGAACCCCACACACACACATTCTATATATCTCAAAATAATATTTAAAGTAGATCAACACGTTATATGCTCTTTATGTTAAGGCAATTAAAAAAACTACTGCAATTATTATTAATAAATTCTAATCAAATTTTTTAAATATAATTTACGATCCAAGTGTCACCTATCCATGTATTATATTTAGTAATTGGGATATGTGCCTGCTTTTTTTCACACCAAGTGTCGAAGTCTAGATCAAATGAGATTGAATGCAATTGCATTACATATTCTGAGTTAAATTTTTTTTTACACTTTGTTTTTGTAGCCACTTACTTCAAGAAATATATTTCATTTAAACACAGTGCTCTGAGTGGCATTAAAATGTTTATAGCTGTGTGAGAAATCCCATGTATTTTGCATGAATTGCAACCTAAAATTAAAAAGCTGTTCTTGCTTAAATTTAGATTTTAACATCGAATCTGTTGATAAGTTGTTTCCTCTCCTTCGTTACAGGTGTCTTTTCCACAAATGCAAAAAAGTGTATTATCCATTAGAAAACTATTTAGTTTTACTAGACATTGGGCTAACTAGTGAGTATAAAATTATCTCGTGGAACCCGAGATTGTAAGCAATAGAATATTCACAACTTCATAAAGAACGTGAATTCAGTTTGTATACATTTTTGTCTCTTCTCGATTTTTTTATTGTGACTCGTGGAACCCCTGGGTATGCCTTGGGGAATCTCAGGTTTCAGTGGAACACAGTTTGAATACCACTGCCCAAAGTAATGACTTTGCGCCTATACAGATTTAATACACACTTTCAGTGGCGTACACTGATTACTTTTATCGAGGGTCTTACTTTTTAAAAAAATACGTAGATGAAAATGGCAAGGTATAGCCTTTACGCTAAAAATTAAAAATTTCTTAGTGTATGGGAGGGGCTTAAACCCCCAAAGCCCACCTTTGTGTACGCCACTGCGCACGCTACGCGAAGAGTCTTCAGGGGCGTCAGAATTTATTAGAAGCAACGCCGGCCACACACTAAATCGCCACCATGATCTCTTGGCTACCACAGCCACATATTTTTTGTAACTACTCTACATTAACGAAAAATATTTCATTATTAGTTTTATATATTCGCTACTTTTTTCTGACTTTCCTTTAATTCATAACGGACTAAAAAAAAAACTGGATTCTCTGCTCTAGGATTTTAATATACGTTAGTGTCGTGTGTGCAAGCTTCCAAGAGCTCAAATATCTTCCTCTGCATTTGACCAAGGTTCTTGGCTGAGGTTCCTTTGAGTTGCTTTAGATCAGCGATACTCAATCTGCTGCCCACTGAGCCTTTTTAAGTGGTCCGGGCATGGCCTATTGCTCTGAGAAATTCACTTATCTTAGAATAAAGTATTAAAATTTTGATGGGAAATTTTTTGTAAAGAAATCAAATGTATCAATTTTGCTTTTTGTTGTCGATGTCATCCGATTGCGAATTAATATTCTTTTTCTATTTGTAATGGTTACGGCTAGTGATAACAGACAACTGTAGAATAGCGACAATTTTATGAGTGGAACTAATTTTTAACAACCTTTCATATCTTGCAAGCGAAAATTGTTCGAAGAAAATATATCATTTCAAGACGATTGGGAGTTTGACTAATTTGTAGTGAATAAAAAACATGGATCAGTAATTGTTTGATTTGTCACTAAAGTGCTGTATTTAAAAAATACCAGTAAACAGGAATCATTCAATGACACTTTTCCTCGATGATCTCTTTCAAGAGGTGATAAATAGGCTTTCTTGAATAATCTTTGCAACGGCAACTAAGTGTTTTTGTCAGTGGTAATGTCACAGTGGTAACAAATACATCCTATGAAGTTTGTTATATTATTGGTAATCATACGAAACACACAGTTTACTGATACAAAAATTGTGAAGGAACGTTTCTTAAATGTGTGTGCGCTTCTAATTTAGTGTTAGTGACAAAAATAAGAAATACTAATTAAAAAAAGCAAAACAGGAGTTATAATATTTTGATCAATTTTCCACATTTTAAATTTCCAACGTTATCTTGGCCTTAAAGCCTTTATCCTCATATTATGGCCCGAGTGAAATACCTGACATATGTATGCGGCACCGCAGGAAAAAAAAATTGAGTACCCCTGCTTTAGATGATTGCGATGTTAATTAATCAATCAAAGATTCTTTTGCATGCCTTCCTCGAATAAGAAGTGAATGGAATTCTTGTGTTTATATTTATTCATACTAATTTAGGTCAGTTAGGTACATTGCGTGCTAAAAAAGTGGTACGTAGGAGTTGATGGAAAATACTTTGTAATGTCAGGTATGTGTAACATTGCTTATGTGCATCCGCCAGTGTTAACAAAAGATAGAATAATAATGTGATAAACATTGACTTACGATGGTGGGACGAATAATAAACCCTTTAAGTGATTTCTAATGAGGTGTCATAGTTGGAGCTCGCGAGATGGGCAAATTGACAAAAGGATTTCAAAGACTTAAGTGAAGTTAAAATTTTCGCAGACGACTATTGGCAAAGGTGTAACGCGATTACAAGAGTTTCACAAAACCTTAAATGTATAACACCAATGTAATAGTAATAGAACACTAAATATGCCTTAATTTGTGACCATTTTCGGTTGGAAAAATCGCTTGATGAGTGTGCAACATTCTTGGAGACAGAATGTCACACAGGTTAGACAGAGCATCAACAAGCATCAGTGACAGAGCTGTGTAACGTACTCTGCAGAATACGACTTGAAAGAATTAACCATCAACTATTATCCCTTGATGATAGCACGGTACACAGCTATATGTCACGCTTTGTCACGACAACCCTGATACCTGATACTTGATGACTGGAAACAAGTAGTGTGTTCTGACGGATTGTATCTGGAAGATGGGAGGGAGTGGATACCTTTGTGGTACAAACCCCAAATCATGCAATGGATCTTACCTGACAACTGGAAAGTATACCGGCTGGTAGGTAATCCGTAATTATATGGAGCTTTCTTTGTTGGAAATCACTGGGATTTCTGGTAAGTCAACAAAAACAGTTGTAAGACTAACTTGTAGTTTGCGATTGTCTATTCAAACGACGTACATTCTGCATTCGTGTTGATAGACTGGAAATGTCCCAACAAAACATGGACCTCATACAAGTGAGACTCTTCGTTATGATAACTGGGGCTTTCGTCTGAATTTGGAGTTTTCCCGTTTTTAATCAAATCCCCAGATCTGAAAGTAGTATAATGCAATGAGAATGGGATCTCCCTTTCGAACAGAGAAATCGGATGACAACCCGAATTGTGGAAAAGCGTTATTAAAAGTACAGTGCGCCACTTTCAGCAGAGTTCCAGAAACTCGTGAAATCCATTCCCCATCGCATTTCTGATTTTCTTCGATTTAGTCAAAAATTAAATTATTGTACCATTTTTTTTTTTTTTTTTTTTTTTGGTTCTTAAATGTATAGGGTAATTTTCACCTGGAATAATTTACAGAAGAAAAAAATTTTCTTTAAAAAAAATTTAGTGAAAAAAAATTGCAATATCTTAAATTCATGAATTCATTTCTCATAAAAATGTTAGTCCTACAATTTGCTTATTTTTTAAAAAATATAATTGCACAGTATATATATATTCGTGATAATGTTTCTCTTAGATTTTTATGCTTATTTTGAGAATAAATTTTTGTACTAATTAATAATACGATTTATCTGGCCAAGTGTGCATGCTAGTCAAGAGAGTACCTTGTTTTTAAATATATAGCTTCTTGATAGCCCTAAAGAAGGTATTAAGCTTAGAAAATGCATTATGACAATCCCCTCCACACGCACACACAAAGAGAGTGAGTGAATATTAACGTCGCACTGTTCAGCTACTCGATGTCTTTTGGCGACGGTCTGCGTAATTTTGAACCATGGTCAAGTGAAGCGGACGACACCTGAGCTGGCACTCCCCTCTCCTAACAACCACACCACACCAACGGGAGGACGTTTGAGCTCTCGACAGATTGAACGTGCATCGCTCCTCTACACGACGGGTTTTCAGTGGTACTGGGATCGAATTCCTGACACGCTAGCCATGATCCGATGCCTTGACCACTTGGCTACCGCGGCCACCACACAAAGAGAGATGAATTGGTGTTGAGTTCTTCAGTGGCGCAACGCACACACACTCTTATCGCGGAGGGGGGGGGGCAGGATTGCATTCCCTTTAGAGAATCCGGGTTGGGACCCAAAACCTTAATTTACAATGGAGCCCTAATATTCTCTGTTACCCACTGGAGTTCACCAATCCAAAATTTTAATATATTTCAAAAACAAAGCTACAAATATCTAATTACTAATTAGTTTACTTATTTTGAAGGTCCAAATATCTGGAAAACAGTTGCAAAAAGTAGAGATGCATAGAGAAAACCAGGGCCCTCCCTGGATTGTCGAGCCATTGAAAAAGAAGAATTAGTTTACTTATTTAATTTACTTTATTCAATCATATACGATTTGATTACTTGAAATCCACATTAATTTTATTCATTTGATTCTAATTTTTCAAGTATTATCCTCTTGTTATTTATTTGGTGTCGTCCATGTAATAGTAATTACAGAAACCTTTGCCAATAGCTTTTATGTGTAAGTGTTCGAAAGCGAAGTTAATTAAAACAACCACTTGTATGAAGGTTTCGGATGACGTAACAAATGAGGATTTCCTCTGAGCTGTGAAGAGCAATGAAAGTTGCTGAGTTCGATCTCATTGATCTTTTTTTAAGGACTTAGTTGCAGGCAAACTAAATTTAGAATGCTAATTAGTATGATAAGCATGTATTATATTTTTATATTTAATTATTAATTATATATATTATTTAATCTCGTTATAACTACATGTATAAAAACTAAGTTTATTATAATAGTTAAATCGTTCATATGCATGGTTAGATATTCTTATTTCTGATGTATAAGATGCTCTTTGGTTATAAGACACCCATCAAAATTTATTGCAAATTTTAAAATTTTAAGCAAAAAGTTATAAAAAAATTATTAAAAACAAACGATATAAAAAAATTTAAGCCAATTCCTACTTAGGTCAACAAAGAAAATTTTTATTTTAGTTACAATTAATGTAAATTATGTATATACATATGATCACACTATTAAGTGACAAAATAGAAAGCTATTTTCCTTACAATTTTCCATTTTACTTTCTATATATGGTGTTGAACTATTTTTTTGTTTGTTACTGTTTATTCATTAATAAATTTAATTATTCTAATAAAAAAAAAAGAAATCACATTCTCAGAAATTAAGCCATCCCAGATGGGATTCGAAACCACGATTTTTGAAATTTAGAAGTCCAACGCGCTATCCGCTGCGCTACAGGAACACAACGAACGATTTGATTTTCCTCTTTGCATATGCTGTTGGACTTTTGTGTGTGTGTGTGTGTTACTATTCATTTTTAATTTAATTAATGAATTGACATTTGAAAAAACTGTATTAACATCGAGTATCCTCCACTACAAGTTAAAAAAATGTATTTGAACTTGAATGGTTGAAAGGAAGTATTTTATTAACGATTTAAAATTTGAACAAGATATATATATATATATATATAAAGGAGAGTGAGAGCTAATAGAGAGAGAGAGAGAGTAGGAATTGAATAATAGGCGTTTTAATGGTGTATGGATCCTTCACAAACTAGTAAAATCCACATCGCTGTCATCTCTGATTCTTCATTCTCATAAATATCATCATTTATGTGGGAGCGCATGAGATAACCAAAAAGTGTAGGACAATCTATGCATTTGTGCGCGGCCTATTTTCAAGAATAGTTTCTAAGGTAAAAAGCCAGAAAATATAGTTAGTATTAGAAGTAATTAAAATATGGGAGTTTTTTAATATATATAGATTATTACATTATTGAAAGATTTATGAAAAATAGAAATACATGAAGGAATTTGAAAGAGTTTTAACTTTAATTTTAAATGTAAAACGTTATAAATAATATTAAAAATGTGAGCAATTTATTTAGCAAATGATACTCTTGTTTATTGTATGCTAGAGATGATTATTAAAACGTAAGCAAATATTTCTGGAAATCTTTTTTGAAGAAAAAAAGAGTATCCAGACTCTTATAATATCCTTCTTTTGGTTCCGCTACATCATTGCTTGAAAAAAGGTAAGTTACAATTTCACGCAAATACACAACGCTATTTTAAGAAGGAAAAAAAACTACCGATAAACTTTAAAAAAAAACAGAATGTGTATAGTTTACTTTTCGAATGGCCATAATTTTTTTTTTTTTTTCGTTGAGAAAACTGTTAGACTTAGCATCCTGACTGACTACATCCGGAATCATGATTTTGAAAAGTTTATAAATGAACAAGTTTTCTGATATTTAGTTTCAGTTGAATTAGAACATACATATAAAATTGTTTTGAGAATATAATTACAAGAAAAAAATTATTTAACTACAAATTTTTGCCAAAAAGTAAAGAATGGCACATTCTTAAAACATTTTCCCTTTATGAAAAAGGTTTTCAGAGAAATAATATTTTGCTTATATATAGCTAGGACTCATAGACCGATAAGGAATTTTGCTTTATAAGGAATTTTGTCACTTGAATAATTTTTTGAAGTATATGGTTTCACGGGTCTATTCGGATTTTTCACACTAACAATCCTCTTGGGGAAAAATATGGGTCTTTAAAATTTAATTTATTGAAAGCCTTCCTTCGAAGAAGATGTGAGTATGTAAATTAAGATTTGTATATAAAAATTAAACTTTCGAGTATCAAAAAGAGAAATTAGACTGCTGCGGCTAGCAGTGATTGATTAAACGTGAAGTGAGGCGTGGTTACTTCGTAGCGGATTATTGTAATATTAAAGTTGACGATTTGTCAATTAGGAATCAAATTAGATTAGGTCGCTAAGAATTAGAAGGTACTTCCTAGACGTATGTAATCTGTTTATTTAAAGTTTTCTCGTATCTCGTCTGTCTCGCTATTGTTTTCCATATTTTTTTGTATTTGGGTGCATCTCTTAACTTCGGTTGATAGAAATTGTCTTGTTGTTCGTATCGAAGAATAAATTAAAGTTATATTGACCATGGCTAATGTTCCTTCCGATCTGAGGGGTGAGATATCATTAATCAAAGAATTATCATTATTTTCCGAATTACGATCAATCGAAATAATAACCGGTGTTTTTTTTTTTTAAATTTCTCTACTCTGAAATATTAAACTATGAATAAATCCACTCCTAAATTATATATTTCAAAAATTCCAGTTTAGGCTTGATACAAGTCTTAACTGTATATAGGGAAAATATTATTATAGAAGCATTTTTCATAAATGAGAATATTTTTAAAATATGTTAATCTTCATTTTTTCCAAAAAAATTGCACAAAGATCATTTTTATTGCAATAATATTCTTACGATAGTTTTTATATTTATATCCAAATTCAAGTGACATTAAATACAAAAAAAAATATTCATTTATGTACTTTTACAAAAATCACAGTTCCAAACGTAGTCCGAAAGACCTTAAAAAAAACATTTTTAAGTATCCAAGCTTTCTGCTTTTAAGGTAAGAAAAAAATAATTATGTGTTTTCGAGTTTCTTTATTCCACTTGTCCATTTTTCCTCAATTTTTAATCTTCTGTCCTCATTGGCGCACACAAGGGGGGGGGGGTCTTCGGGTCCAGGCCCTTGATTTTTCTTCGGTTGATTATATTCCATTGTATATAGTACGTAAAATATAGTTAAGTATTTGTTATTAATAATTAATTTTATTAATTAATGCTAATTATTTATTCAATAATTAGTTTTTTTACTCCCCCCCCCCGAAAGTCGACAAAATCAAAAGAATATGCTTGGTAACATGTGGACTTTTGACCCTGGACCCCCCATGAACAATTCCTGTGTACAAGTTCTATTGTAAGTATTTTACACACTCATTAAAAAAAAGTAAGTTTTATCTCCAGAATTTTTTTAGCGATTATTTACTACTGAGGAAAATACATTTTATTTGTTTATTCAAACACAAGCAAAGATCCGTTACAGTGGAGATTCATCCAAAAAAAAATAAGCTCTCTCTTTAGCGAGTCCAATAAAACAACAACTTTTATTTCACTCCCAATCATTTACAGCTCTTTAACTTTCCCGGTAAAAAAAAAAAAAAATACTCGCACATTTCCAATATTACGGAAGCCTTACACCAACGAGACAGCAATCAAAAAACGAAACCTTCTAAGGTCACACACATCCTTTCCATGACTCCCGACAATCCCTAGACGATGTAAACAAACCCATAAGCCCCCTCTTCTCTCGCACTTGTCGCCCTCCTCCTCCTGCGTGGGAAAAGAGCCCTATGGTCATTTCGTCTCATTCAAGGGGAAGAATGGAAGCTTTTTCTACCTCCCCCCTACTATCGTCTGCGGGAACCCCCCTCTCCTCCTTCCTATTCTGTGCCCCGTAAATAGCTCTCTTTCTTTCATTGATGCCCAGGGAAATATATAGCTATCGTTTTATTTTCGATACTGCCTTCGGGTTCTCGTAGTGAAAAGGTAGGATGTTGTTGGAGAGACCCTTCAGGAGGAAGATGAGGAGGGAGAGGAGGTGCGGTTTTGTTTCACTCCTGAGTAGGTTGGGAGGATGCGTGAGATAAAAAACATAGCGCGTTGTTTTGGTTTTGGCCTTTTTTTTTTTAATTTCTGATGATACGTTGGCGGTATTTGGGTGTGACTGCGGCGGCGAAGATTTTACGGGAAGAGAAAGTTGGAGAATTGTTAGGAGGTTGTTACACATCGTAATGCTTTGCCAAGAGGGGGGAACTGTTACGTAAGTATTTCAAAGTAACCAAATGTAAATAGGAACGTGCGGTGGAGTTAAATTTTGAATGGTGAGAGATCTGTTTTGTTTTGTTTATTAAGAGAGGGCGTTCAACTTTTGATACGTCGCAATGTTTTGTTTGGTGCTTTATTTTTTCTCTTATTGAAGGCAAAATTTTATTTCATTTGAAATAATTTTTTTCTGTCAAAATTGGGAAGGAAAAATCTTGAATATATTTTTATAAAAAAACATGCTTGTGATTATAAAATCGTTTTAGAAAATTATTTCTCAGGAGAATTTTTAATTGATATTATGAAAAAGAAATGTTAGCGAAACAACGTATAAATCCTTCGCTGGAATAGAGATAAAGTATTATTATTAAAATGTTTCGTTCCGCGTACATGATAAATAAGAATGAGCGTAAACAGAGTAATTAAAATTTGATTCATTATCTGATTATAAAATTAATTTCTCATAGTGGTGACCAAAAGAATTTCTGAAATTATTGACGAAATTCTTCGAAGAATTGGAAGGGTCATTAAATAATAAACAAATAAAATAGTTCCAAATGACATAACTGAAACAAACACCCATTTATGAATATTAATAAAATACAATTGAGTTCGAACATCACGTT
Organism: Trichonephila clavata; assembly: GCA_019973975.1. Taxonomy (NCBI): domain Eukaryota; kingdom Metazoa; phylum Arthropoda; class Arachnida; order Araneae; family Nephilidae; genus Trichonephila; species Trichonephila clavata. The sequence continues at coordinate 194,549 of BMAO01014540.1, read as the reverse complement.
CGGGTCACCAGATTTATTTTGCAATATATTTTCTTTGTCCAAAGCCCATGTCGTTCAAAAAATTTCAAAATTTTTCTTTCATCATTTTATTTACAACCAAACCACGTAACATTAAGATAAAATCAGTCGATAACGTTAAAAAGCAATCAATTTAATATATATAAATCGATACAAAAATTTTGTTGCCACTCTGCCAAACTAAATAATTGATTACATCTTTCTTCTTAACTGTTTGAATCTGTAGCGCGAGTTGCGACAACAACATCACAAAACGAAACTGATAATTTTACACGCATAAATTTTTGTAATCTCAGAAATGTAATACGAATTTATAAAGGAAAGCACAAACACAACATGTCACGATAAGCTGCAACCCCATTGGGCGGTCAGTACAACTTCCCTAAGCCCCTATTGGCCGAGGGAATCTCATGTTAAACTCTAAACTCTGATCACCAATAATTCTGTTTCCAAGTAAAGTTTCTGTTTTCACCTTATTTCCTTATTAATTGTAATTTTCTCATAAGCTTATCTAGTTTAAATTTATTTCAATTTTTCTTTCTTAAATTTTTAAAATGGGCAAGTTTTAAGCAATCATGTTCCATCACCCTCAAGACAGGAGATAAAAGCCCTGACGGGCTAGGTGCTCCAAAACAAAAATCAGCTACAAAGGAAAACATGTCTATGATATTTTAAAATTCGAATTTTGGTCAGCTTTACTTCTGACACATGATAGTTGAATAGTATATGTGTAAAATTACATAGTATTTTGGGTTGAACAGCCACAAAATCGCTTCGATGTTTTGTTAAAATTATTTTAAAAGGCTTAAATACAGCATGCATAGTACAATAATGAATAGAATAATAAAAAACATCGAACGACATTGAACATAAAAAAAAGAAAGAAAATCATTTTCAAGTTTATTTTAATCGATGAAAAATGTGGTTTAATATGTTATTCCAATTAATAATTGGAGTTAAAAAATTGTTTTTTTTTTAATATTAATTTGCTTTATTTCTGAGCTCTAATTATTTAACTTTTATTTTAACCGATGAATATATAATATTTCCTTTTTGTCTCAGTAAAAAAAATATTCCCTCTCTGCCGGAAACATAATATATAAAAACGTCTGCGGAATAAGACATTAATAACAATGAATATTAATCGGGTAGAACAGTTATAACAATATATTGTATTAAGAGACATGTAGCATGATCTGTCTCTTTTAAATATTTATATCGTACCATGTTCACTAAATCGATAACGAGAAATGAATCATACTTCTAAAGAACGAAGCTTTAGTCGGTTCACAAAATTAATGGATGGAACAGTGTATGAATCGGTTGTATTCATTCATGGCGTTTCTTGTGTGTGTACTTTTTATCTAAAGTTTTATACTTTCTTTAAATACTGTTGATGGACAAATAAAAATAGAAAAGCGTAACTTTAAAATTCATTTTAAAGGGGAATAAAGCAAATAGGTAATGATGCTATTTTCATATTTTGTATTCAAACTACAATTCCTTTTACATCTAAATTAGAATTCACAGTTCTTTTATAGTAATTACTGCGGCTGTTGATTCAAATTATTTAAAAATACCACGGATATATCATTAGAGAAGTATTATAATACATCATTATTTTATAATAATAATTATAAGAAGTACAAAAAGGTAAACCTTAGAATCTTATCTATTAAGGTTTCGAAAAGCCCTTTCTAAATTTTGTATCATTCATTCATTTCAAATCAAACGACTGAAACTAAGCCTAATTTCTATTCTGAAATTAGATTTGTTTTAAAAATTGAATGCATATTGCATAAATATAATTGGCTAAAAAATTTCACATAATTTGTTTTCGAGATTTATAGAAAAAGTAAAAAAAAAAACAATGTATACCGTTACATTATATATAATTTTCGAAATTTATGATTATATTCTAATTTTTTTTTCAAATAATTAGAAACATCCAGAACAAACATGTCTACAAAATAATCTGCAGAATATTAGCAATATTTATAGTTACCCATTTTAGTACTTTTTCATTTTTTGACAAAAACAATTGCTGCAGTTAGTTACAAAAATGAAAAAGAAAATAAGCTTTCCAAAAACAAAATTGAAAAAATATATAAACAACACGGGATAAAAAAAATTCGTTTGAAATCAGTTATAATTGCAAATTTTGCTTTTTACGGTATGAAATCTAAACTTAAGTTTTAATTTAAAAATATTTTTACAACTTTTATATATTTTTACCAATTATATCAGTGGAATGCATAATCGTTTCTTTAAGTATAATTTTACATTAAGTGAAAAAAAAAACATGAAAAAATTTGCCATAATTAATTAGGAATTAATTAAAAAAACATGTGTAAAATCTATTTTTTTTACAAAATTGATCAATAGAACTTCAGTTTTCAAATTTATCAAAATTCAAATATTGCCTAATAAAGTGTTTGATAAAAAAAATTTACTGAATTTAAAATTTACTTAGTTTTAAAATATTCTGATTGTTCTAATATATATTCCCTTTTTGTTAAAAATGTCACTTGAATGAGGGTAACTAAATTGAAATTTAAATTATTACGGATGCCATATTACATTGGATTTGAAAAAAATATCCAAAATGTAAGAGCTATTTAATTTTTCTCTGAGTTTTTTATTCAAAATAGGAAGAATTTTTAAATTCGTGCTGAGTTCATTCTCAGATAGGACAAATTTCACATTCACAAATTTATCTTTTCAGCAATTATATAATTTATTGTTTTGCTAATCAGTTTTTAAGTGATAATTTTTTTCCCTGTTTAAATACTTTTTCCTTTTTTTTTTGTACCCTATCTAGAATGGTCAACAAAATAAAAAACTTATGAGACATTACGGTAACCAAATTTTAAATTTAGGATAAATTTTAAACATTAAATTTAAAAGGGAAGTATATTCTTAGCTTTGTCTTAAAAACAATTTTCTAAGCAAATTCAACAATTTGAAACAAATCTATAATTTACTGCGATTTTAATGGATTGGTAAAAGACGAAAAAGAACTTAATAAAGGGAAAAATTTATAATTGTTATCAAAATTATATGTTCAGATGGAATGCTAAGCCCTTTTCCCACGTATAATTAATCAAATATTGAACACGTCATGCCCGTAAAGCAAGTGCCTGATGCATGAGTCATTTATATATTAAATAATTCAGTCATAGATCACATAGTAATCGAATTACTTCTGAACTTATCAGGATTTTTTGCAAATTCATGGTTGCACAACAATCAGATTGGTTATTTTTTTAAAAAAAAGATAGTGGCAACGCATTTCATTTTATTTTAGCTAAAAGTAATCATAATGCATTTTAATATTATTGTATAGGAAATTTCCTATTTGATTAACGTTATTTATTTGTAGGTGTGTGTGTTTTGTTTTAATTTCTATATAAATGAAAAAGAAATATGTCTGAAATACAAATACATTTTTGTTCTTAATGGATTCACGATACACAAGTCAAATATATCAGTTAATTAAAAAACTTTTATAATGTAATTATCAGCTTTTATTAAGTTATATAATATAAGCAATGGCTAGACTTATAAAATTTAATCTTCCAAAAACCTTTTGATAAATTAAAATTTTCTATGTATTTCTTGCATGAAACAAGTTGAAAATTTAAAAACTTCCAAAATGTCGCAGTGATTGATGTGTTTTTTCTTTAAGAAAATTGAAGGGGGAAATTCGGAGTTTCCTTTACTGTTTCTTTTAAATTTTGAATTTAATTAATTTTAATTTCGGGTATTCTGTATTTTAGAATTACTTGAAAACAATAGAAAAAAATTTTCAGTTTTTTCAAGCTAGTCAAGTTTTTGTTAGACTTGAAGTAATAACATTACCAAAGAACTTTCAAAATGGCGCATGTTCTCATAATTTTTAAAAATGGAGTACAAGGACCCCAAAAAATTACTATGCCTTCCGCATTGTATCAAAACTTCTTCCAAACAATACATCTAATTTCGAATTCATGAACTTGGAATTTTCAAATCCTTTAGAAGAAAAATTTCTTTTTTTTAAATTCAAATCTGAAACTTTGCATTACTTTTCAAACAATAAACTATAGCTACCGCATTGTTTGCTAAACTGATAGAACCAAACGATATTCACTTAATTTCATTGAAATTCTGCAGGCGATTTTAAAATTCTCTCTCTTCTCTCAAATTCTGCATAATTGCAGCAGGAAAAAAAAAATCAATTTCGAATGCTGGAAAAATGGCGAATGATTCGAAATGATTTGCTCCCGGTAAAGACGACCGCAAAACGACCTTGTCGGGCCGCTACCAAGTGAAATTATACGAATGTAGTAGCATAAGAGAGAGAGGGGGCCTTAAAAAAATCGATACTGATTCCTTCGTTGTTTGAATTTCGCTAAAAGCGCAGGCGAGCGATGTGTCAGATGCGGCGGATGCCAATCTGCATACGTAAGCGGGTGACGTCATCCCTCTCCTGCGTGTGGAGAGAGAGAGAGAATCGGTTTTTATTCGTTCGTTTCCTCGATTGCCTCGGCCTCCCGCGCATGCGCCATGTCTTGATGCTATTCTGATAAGGCGCTCCCGACGGAGCTGGGTTTAAGAAAGATTTATATAAAAGGAAAATTAAATAATCTTAAGTTTCTAAAATGGTGTACTGGGGCATGGAATTTTTCTGGATGAAAATAGTCAAAGCTACTTTTGAAACGCCCGACAGCAATACGTATTTGATTGTTTGAAGTGTGAAAAATATTTAGAATTTTGAAGCTAATGAATTTGTTTATTTTAGATTTAAATTCTTACAGAAAGTAGCAATTTAACTAAAATGTATATTTTTACAAAGTTCGTAACTTCCGTTGTCATTTATTATTTCTGGAAATAAAGAGAAACTGATTGTGATGTAATATTATGATAAAGCTCAATCATTTGTTCCATTAAATTTATTTCCCGCCATTTTGAAAAAATAGTGAATTGGGTCAGTACGTTACGTAGGCTTTCTTATCATTCAATAATAAACAGAAACAACATTTTTATAAATTGTTTGGATGTATCGTTTACTTACTGGCTGATAATACTTTCGTACAATTATATTCATTATAGAAAAAAAATTTATGCAGTTGCAAGTTTTTAATCATTTTTGAAAAAAACTAAAAAATGCATAAATTTTCACAATTTATCTATCCATTTTTAAAAAATGACAGTTATTTCATGTTCATACTTTGTGTAATGGATTATTTTTTAAGTTAGGGAGTATTTTTCAATTATAATATTTTTGCGGACCTTGCTATCAAACATCAGAATGGATAGGAATAATTTGCAAATGCAGTTAAATTGGATGAATTTTTTACAAATTTACTTCTTGTATTTCGATGAAATTCAAAAAATGAAATGCAAAAGAAAAGGTCTAGTTCATCTATGCTATTACAATACTTATATAGTATAAAACAAAAGATAAACTCTTTTAAATTTCTTGAAATGAATTAAAATGATATATTTGTCTGAAATATTTTTCCGCGCTCAAAAAGTTTGTTAATTACAAAGTTAATTTCCTTTTCGTAATTTATATTTTCAGTAATTTAATTTTTTGTTAATCTTTTCTTTCATTTAAGTAAAGTAAAAAGAAAAGACGCAGTAATTTGTAAATAATTCTTTTTAGAGCTAGTAAGTAGCTATCGTTTTAGTCACTTCTACTACTACTTTTCAAATGCCTGTTTTTACAAAAATGATGAAATTATTTTCAATACGATGCTATAACAGTGATAAGTTTCTATTACGATTTATATTGTGAAAGTAAAATTCATACAAAAATTAAGCAATACTTTATCATTTGATTGATGCCTTTTATAATTTATACGTAATCAAGAATTCAAGAAATTACTAAACATCAAATTACTGAGAGCTGTGGGAAAGCCATATTTATCTCAAAAACAGATTCCACGTTATTTGGCTTTTTTGATATATTTTTGGTTCATAAGATTTTTCTTAAAATTTTTTCAAAAGATAGCCGACATAGTGAAAATTATTTGGTGAGATCGCCAATAAAGTAGCTTTACAACAGCAACGATATACTTATAGTAGTAGTGTTTTGACATGTGTAATTTGAGCAAAAAAATAATGAATTCTACTGTTTGACGCATGGATTATATTGTTTCATGTTAAATTAAATTTTGAATTTTTTTTTTTTTTGTCTTTATTTTAAAATTAATTCTTGGCTTGAGTTAGAACCAGCTTAATATATCATCAGCAAAAAATGATATAAGGACTCTTTTTTTTTTTCACAGAAAAATGTTTATATATAAGAACTCATTTTTTTTCCATAGAAAAATGTTTATATACATATATAAGCAATTCCAAACTGTATACGTAGTTGACAAATTTATTTTTAAAAAAAAGTAAATACAAGTGTAGTGTGCACTATGATTTGTGGAAAGATTTCTTTAAAAAAAGACTTCTATGCTATTAATCAGTGAACAAAAAATATACAACTTAGAAATATTTTTAAATAACAGTAGTACCTTTAAAAGAAAAAACTTCTATGTGGTTCACGTTTCTTAAAAATAAATGCAGATTGATATAACTTAAGATTACTGAAGTAAAAGACAAATTTTTAGAATTCATCATGAAAACTTTCTAATTCAATACCTCACCATCTTAATCTTATTACATTTTCTTTTAAATGTTTCGTATACTGTTTATGAAACAAATCAGTATAACTTTTCTTTTAGCATTAAATAATTATGCAGCTAAAGTTTTTAAGTGATTCATTCTGAATTTCAAAGTGACAAAAGAAAATTCTATTGAATTTCGTTGATTGTAAACCAAAAAAAAAAAAAAAACTTTCGCTGATAAAAATTTTCCATCAAACTTTCAACTGATACTATATCATTTTTGTTGTTTTTTACAATGATGGTCTATTATAGTTTTCTAAAATAAAATTCGATCTATTAAAATGATTTTTTTGAAAGTATCAAAAAGAGTATTTTTTAATATATTAGTTATGAAGATTTTTTTGGCTCTTGGAAAAACTCATGTTTCTTACGTGATATATAGAACTGGTTTCAAAAAATCAATAAATACAACTTAAGTAAATTATAATTACAAATATTTTATTTTTGACTCAAATTTAAAATTTTAAACTCATAGGAACTAAATAAATAAAATTAAAAAGAAAGAAAGAAAAGAAAAAACATCAATTTTAAATTAGTTTTTCTATTATTAACGTTGAAGATTTCGAACTTAGAGCTTACTAGTTACTTTAATTAAATTTAGTCTCAACTATATATATATATTTGATTTTTTTTAGCCAAGTGGCATGGGTAATAATGATGAAGATTCATTTATATAACAGAACACGTGCCACTGCAATGAAAGATAAAGAACATACGTAAAGTATGTCTAGTTCTCAAACTACACAAACCACAACTATTCGATAATTTCTCTTTTAATACACTTCACAAAAGAGCAGGCAAGAAGAGTAATCAGACATAATTGTGGTTTCACTTTAAAATTAACTTGGGTTACATCCCATTGCCACAGAATGAATAATACAACTAAAAAAAGTTTCATTTCATTTTTCTACTGATTTAAAGTGTTCCGATTGATTCCCAAAGGACGTGATATGGTTGAAGTCTCATTAAAGTTACAGGATGAACTCCTGGAATGTTAGAATTCAGTATTCCAAGGAAGTCTTTTTTGTCTGGTTTTTATTTTAAGAAGTTTATAATTTTAATATGAATAAACTTTAAGTGTAGAATCAGTATTCTCAAAAGGTATCACAGTACAATATGCTATAAAATAATTGATTTTGTTTTTTAAAAAGAAGGATAGCATGAAGATGAAAAATTTTACTTTAATTCCTCCATCAAAAGCGAAAATTAAAATTGTCAAATAACAGTAAAAAGCAGACTGATATAAATAGTTATAAATAAACTTAAATAAATAGTTATAAAAAAACTTAAATAAATAGTTATAAATAAACTTAAATAAATAGTTATAAAGAAACTTAAATAAATAAGTATAAATAAGTTTAAACATTTTTAATGCATAAGAAGAAAAAACCCATGTTTGAAGAAACAAACTTACAAACCCTAAAAATCACATAGTTATTTTTCACTTAGATCGTGGTACAGAACCGAAAATTCTGCATGTAATGATATTACTATCATTAGCTGTATATTTACTATCAGTGATATTTTTGCTGGAATGTTGTATCTTTCACCCATTGAAGCTGAATTATACTATGGAATCGTACAATATTTGATCAAAACGCACCTTTTATCTATAGTCTCAATCAAATACTTAGAACGCCATAATAATAAACCTGTAAGAGCATTTTGTGGTGATATTGAAATTTTAAAAAAAAATTTAAATTGAAGTTATTAAATAATAAAATTTTATCTTTGAAAATTATTAAGAGTAGCAAAGAAGAATGTAATTATGGTTACGAACAATTTGTTTTTCCGTTTCTTAAGTGAAATTGCTCCTTAAATACTTATTTAAGCAGCGGTGGTTTCTATATATTGATTATTTAATTTGTAGGCTTATATATTATAAATGCAATACCATATCTTCATTGAAAATTTTCGTTGGGGAAACAAGAAATTGGAATTCTACATAAATTTTAATTGTACAAGAAATCAATAGTATGAAAAGTGCTAAGCACAAATCTCGTTGTCAAGCCAATTTCTGCCATGTGCAAAATGTAAAATTTGTCACATAACCCGTTGAGGACCATGATCACATATATGTGATTACTTAAGGAACAAGTTATCATATTTGAGATTGCGTTTTACCCATTCTGAGGCCCGTAATCATATTGGCGTGATCCTAATTTAGAATTTATGGAATTTGAAATGATTATAAACTATAAATTTCGGCATATGTGACATTTTTTTATGAATTTTTAAACGAAGTTAGGCTTAAATGAAAAAATCACCTGTTCATGAACGAGATAAGCTCGAATTTGACAATATTCTGGCTGAATCACATATCATATTTTTTTTAGTCACAGTTCACCATACAGTGCTTAGAGTCACATAGCAGCCTTTTTATACGAAAGTTTGGTTAGTAAACTACCATAATAGCAAAAACTCCAAAAGATGCACATACAGATATTTGTTTGACATCGACAAATGGTTAATGTTTTTTGGAAATTTTCATGGAGATTATTTTAGCATTTTTTTTTAAGTATCTCTTTAATTTTAGAATTGGAAATTTCTATTGAACAGCTGTATTTCACTTAATTTGTGCGTCGGTTTGAAAGATTTAATTTACATCTTAAAATAAAGGTCCTTTTTTTTAAAGGTACGATACAATGCGAATATGATGAATAAAAGTAAATTACATCATTTGTGTTTTTCTATGCTTTCAAAATAGCATCTAAAGCACTGGTCGCTCAGGAAATTTTAATCTCTTTTAAGATGAGCTTTCAGCCGTTCCCCTGACTACTCTCCAATTCACTAAGCTTTAAGCTTTTGAATTAGGCCGCATTGTAAAGCTCTATTCCCCATAGCTTTCAGAGCCTTCCCCTTTGATCATACAAAAACCGTAATTGCGCCCTTCTAATGGATGTAGTTAATCTAAATTCATAAAGTAATGACTTTTACTGAAAAAAAATACACATTAACCATAAGCAGGATTAAATTCGGGGGAGGTATGCATTTTTTTTTCGTTCTTTACTTTTTAAAACTAGGATTTGCAAGGATTAGTCAAAGTAGAAAGAGATAATAAAGGGATGTACTTCAAAGTGGCATCGAAGCGTTTGGTAAAAGAACACGTGGGCTATATGTGTAGTTACATTAAAAAAAAATTGACATAATCTCTTTCAAAATAAGGTTGTTTTATGAACTCACTTCTACAGTTTTGACTAATTAGATGACTTGTTGCAGCTGTTTGAATATCCAAAATCCCATTTAAAGAAATGTCAATATCTTTGGAAATAATAAGAAATTACTTGGAAATTAGGTGAATATTATGGATGTGGACACCTTGACGGGGTTGTCAGCCAAAAATAGAATAACGAATAGAGGCGTGTTTTTCATAACGTTATCTTCGAAGTAAAAATCTTTAAGTCTGTTTGCTTAGCCATTTTCTTCCGAAATGGAATTTTCCTAGTATAAATCTTCATGTATCTTACAAATGATTTTTTTCCCGTCTGTATGAATTTTCACATACTTTTATTCATTCTTCATGAATGGCGCGACGAGCATCTTCATCTTTGATGCACAACAGCTCGCTCACACCATTTGTTAATTGTAATTAAATTACCTTTATATTCATCCAAAACATTGTGAATAATTCAATTCATTCCCTGTGCGTTTTCAAAGCACACCTGCATTTGTATCTTGTATACTTGTCATAAGGTGCATTTTATGGTTTTCTTTGATAAGCGTGTAGAACAGGAACCTACTTGAATAGAGCATTGGACGTAAAAGATTTAACTAAAAGTGGTAAATTCAAGATTGGGTTCCTTGAAGTCTTTTTTAGTGTAATAATTATTTGTTAATTTAGGTTAGGTTACACAAAGACTGCCCAAATCGTTAACAAAAATAACAGGCAAAGAACATGGTTGGTTTTTCTTTCCTTACCTGGCCTATACTAAAGATCAGAGGTCGCTAGAGGGCACTTCTGCAGTTTAGGGCCGTCAGTTACAGTTATTATGACCAGAGTAGACCATTTCCTGTTCTTTATTTATCCCAACATCTTAAACTTATTATGGAAAAGAAATGAACTAAATTTTTAATCTTCTTGGCCTAATTTTAGGACACAGGAAACTTCTATTTCTAGTTTTTAAATATTTCTTGACATTGTTCCTCGACCTTTGCTCAATTGATTTCGATTAATTTCTAAATTATATTCCATAGAGTAAAATGTAAAGAATCAAAAAGTCTGGGAATAAAATTTCATTGTTAGTTTAGACTCTTAAGGTATATTTTCAAGAATATTTTTCGTTTTGGGTTTTTGTCCAAGGTTCAACCTTTTTTTAGTTATCTTTACTCATGGATTCAGAAAAATGTCTTACTGATGGATTTGATCATGAATCAGACCATAAGATTCGAGATATTAATGATATAAAGTCCATGTATTATGGATCATGAAAGTCCATGTACTATTTTTCTGATTATGGTTCATAACAATTACCTTATAATGTTTAATGCTAAAAGCCATGTTTTAATTAGTTTGAGCATTTATAGTTGATGTGAATAGAAATGATGGTGATTTATAATGGCAAAAGATGATTGTGAAGTAGTAAAAATTGAACTTAACAATTCAAAACGAAGTAAAAATTATTTAAAAAGAACATTGCATATTTTTAGTTTGAAATATGTTGATGTAAAAATAAAGTACTCAAAGATTTGTTTTTAAAGTAAGATATAGATCTTAATCATGCTGGTGAAATATTCTGAAAATATATGACACAAGCAAGAAAACTAGATGTTAAAAATAACGTAGAGAAAATACTTAGATTTTAGTTTTCTATAGTTTAGCGTATTATTTTAATTTGTTAACCTTTTATAATACCATATCCTTTTTTGTAACTTGCTTTAAAATTTTACGAGTGAAATATATATCTTAGATATTTATATTATATCTTGAAATTTATCAAAAGACATCTCAGTATTATAGATGCACTAAAAGAACACATTATTCACTTTGTAAATGGAAAAATTGCATAGACAAATGCATAGTTTTTATAAATGAGAGAACTAGTACAATTTTTTTTTATTTTAATTATCCTCAATTATTTTTTAACGAAAAAAATACCATTTGTTGGAAGCTATTTATTTTTCGGTCTATACACATTGAGGAAATTACGACGGGGAAAATATTACTTCAAAAATGAAACACATGTGAGCGATAAAACCTTATAGCTCACCTAACTGTCCACATTTTAGTTCTACTAAGCAACAGGAGTCGGGGAAAATGTCACAATAATTTAAACCCAACTTAAAGACCACAAATCCGTTCCCCTTAAATACCCCAGGGATCTCAAGATTCCGGAATAGCATCTCCTCTTCCTCCGGCCACCCGAACCTCCCGAAACTTTTCCGGAAAAAGCACCTTTCTCCCAACTCCGGACCACGTGATTCGATCCTGGCACCCAGCCAGGCCACATGGATACAATTCATCCCTTAAACTTTGCTACAAGGTAACGTTTCCATTGAAAATGGTTAAAACAGTTGCCATTCGGCTCGGCGGAATTCCTCAGAGGAAATTAGATTGATGATGAGTGCCGAATGCGGGTGATCTTCGAAATAAATCATGGTCTTTTCCCGAATGCGAATATAAATACGCAGATTGTGTATTCCTGTAGGATTGCTGGCTCCCCATAGGTGGCGTCTGTCGTCTCTAATCTGCATATCGATTCGCCGGCGGCTGCAATGCAACGTTTGTCAGGAAAACGGGAATTATTTCGAGCGTTTTTAAAGGTTCCGCCTCAAAATCCGACGTCCGTTGTGGGAAGAAGTTCGAAATGCATTTCGAATATTTTTTATAATATATCGTAGGACTTTCTTTTCTTTCAAAAAGAGAATTGAAACAATGAAACACAAATAAAAGCAATTAGTCGAATAAAGTCATTGATTAATTAAAGTTTTTTAGATTTCATTGATTAATTAATTTTTATTCTTGTTCGGGACATTATTGTCTTGAATGCAATATTTATTTTGGAAGAATTTACAATTGTTCTAGAGGACAGTAGTCTTAAAACTTTTCCGACTTACGGAACCCTTACTATACGGTGTTTTCGGGGAATCCCTTTCCCCTCCCCCTTAGAATATTTCTCTTTCATACTATTTTAAAGTAGATCAAAATATATTTCACATACATTATGGAAAGACAGTTTTAAAAATATTGTATTTTTTTAATAAAGTCTTTTAATTTACTATTATTATAATTTACTCACCCATTGATAATATTAATTTGTGATACAAGGTTCACCTACTCATGCATTACATTTAATATAACTTGGATATGTGTGCTTTTATTTTTTTACACCAACTGTCACAGTCTAAGTCTATTGAAATTATCTTTGCGTTTTTCAGAAATTGCGTTTAATTCGTCGTTATATTTTATTTTTTGTAGCCATTCACGTTCAGAAATGTTTTTCACTTAAATTCATTGTTCTGAATTGTAGTATGTTTATATCTGTGGAAAAAAACCTTGTGTATTTTTTATGAATTAGCAATCTAAAATTTAGGAGCTGTTCTTGCTTGAATTTAGAATTTAACACATCGATTTTGTAGATGCCTGTAAGTTGTACCTTTTCCTTCCTTATAGATGTTTTTTCCGCAAATGTTTCACAAGGTGCATTTTCCATTAGAAAACTGTGTAGTAGTACAAAACATTTCACTAACGCGGGTGTAAAATTATTCTGTGGAAACCACGGGATAGCAAATAGAATATTCCCAATGTAGTAGGTAGTATATATAAAGAAGAGGCGCTTAAATATTCTTTTACTGTATTATAATGAAAGTTAAAAATGTATTACTAAATAAAGTTATGTATAAATAAAATTTTCAGATTTCATGTCTGGAGTGAGTTTTAGATACTTGTGCACAAGCATCTAAAACTAAGCTAACTAAGATACTAAAGCATCAAGTATCATGATACTTGAGTTTGTGATACTTGTGAAATTGTGACCAACTTCATAGAGAACGTAAATCCATTTTTCATTCACATTTATAATTTTCTTTTCGGTTTTTTTACTGTGACTCGTGGAACCCCTTGGTATGTATCGTGGAATCCCTGGGTTCCGTGGAACACAGTTTGAAGACCACTGCTCTAGAACATGATTTTTTTCTACTTTTGAAACATTTGAGGAAATAAATCGCAATTTTCTAAGAAATATAGAAAGCGCCGTTAATTTGTATGTAAAAATAAAGTTTTCAGAAATTTTTTTAAAAGAATTTAGTAGTTTAGTAGCATATTCTACCATGAGTAAAAAAGATTTAGGTTAGCTAGACGACGAAAATAAATTATTCCATCACTAAAGTTAGAATAATTTTAACTTTTACTAAAAGTCGGAAACTAAAAGTTTTCTTACGTTTTAAGATTGATTGACTGATTCTTTTATTAACATCAATGAGGATTATTAGCAACGGTGCTCGAAGTTTTGAATCACAATCAAGTGACAAAGTCGACACCTGAACTAGCTCCATATTTTCCAAACTTCCATATTGCTCCGGGAAAACTTTGGACTTCGAAAGATTTAACATACATCAGCTCCATTACATGGTGAATCTAATAATTTACGAAGAATATTGAGTGAAACTAAAACACTAGAATATAAGGGAAATTAGAATAATATCTTTTTCATTTATGACGTTTATATCTGTGGGCATTTGGACTGCAAAACAGTCCTCCATCCTATATCGTGAAAGTCTTAGATGTGGGAACGACTCTAGTTGGGTTTCACATTCTGCGGAGAGGCATGAAGGTTATTGGTTGTTGCGAGGAGATCCGGAGGCGTGGCTTATAGTGGCATCTTGGCTTAATTTTGTTCCTTTCCTTGGAGTAATATCTTTTTCAAAATCCTTGCTACTTTAGGTTTGTTTCATGTTCTAAAAGTACATGCTTATACACTTTCTACTCGGATATAAAGTGAGATTCGACTTCAGTAGTTTGTTATTACTAAGAAAATATGTTTTATGTGTGTAAAAATTTAATGAGCGGGAAAAAATTTTCTTTTGTTTTTCTTTTGAAATATACAGTTTATATTTAAAATTTATATACTTTAATAATTTTTTTAAAAAATATTACTCTAAATTTTACATGTGAATACATGAATAGTTTTATTTTGTTTTTCTTCCTTCGATATTTCTCAGTAAATAGTTAAAGCAGGAAACTTCAAACAATTATTTGAGATTTATTGATTGTTTATTAATATTACTGTCCGAAGCAGCACGAAGGCTATTAATGACGGACCTCGGTCAATGTAAATTAACACTGATGTACTTGAAAACAATATATTGAGAATATAAGGAAAATAGGGTTTAAAAATATATTTTAACTAAGCACATCTAAAAGTAAGTTTGGTTTAACTTAAGGTTTTGACAATTCAATACAATGAAAAGTTGTTTTGTCTTTTAATTTATTTACTCATAAATCAAACCCATATTCGAAAAAAGGTTGGAATTCTTTCGATAAATTTTGAATATTAAATAAAAATGTAAATAAAGAAATCTCTGTCTCTGCGATGATTTATCTCATTGCCTATCTTAATTTTAAGTAAAAATTTCAGAATCATGTTTATTTCAATTGGACTCGCAGAATTTTGCTTTACAGCTACAGTTACAGATTTTGTAGGATATAGAGCAACAAAGACTATTATCCCGCTCCATGCTTTCTTTTCCTTTCTTTTTCGACAATTCTTTCCATTTGAGTTAAGTTCTAGACAATGATGTACCATTTCATTCCTGATATCAAAGCCCCAGGATCAATAGCCTCCCTTCTCCCATGTGACAAGAGGGGTTTCGTTTTGTCAATTTAGCCGGAAAACCCCGAAGGTATCCCACCCCTTTGTGTGCTAAAACACCAAACAGTCATGCTTGTGGACTCTCAGCCCTCAAGGCTAACAAATGATAAGCACCATAAGTAGTACTTCACCCCAAATACAAAGCATAATGGGGCACTATAGTGTAATATAAGGAAGTAATTTGTATTGGGAAACGCTAGTGAGCTAGCTCCATTATGTCCTATATCTTGCAAGTTTTGTTTACCTTAATCACAATATTATCACTGCATAAAGTAATTTCTTAACACAAAAAAGGGATAACAGCTCAGAAATCTAATGAAAGATATTTGTTGTCAAATTAAGCGTTGTTGTTGTTACTTAGGCCACCTGATCAAGGCCTACGAAATTCATCGTGGCAAGGGGCTAGTTACACGCCTGTCGTTAGTCGTAACTTTGAGCACCATACTTGTGGCAGTGCGATTTGGCCCGGGTCCATCCCAATTTTGAGGGAGAGCACCCTGGGAGTGGTCAAGGGCGTCCCACTTCTCTTCCTCTTCCACCAACCTCACGAGAGAACTTGCGGCTCGACGACTATTTGGAGTACCACCATGCCGCAAAGGTATTATATATTTACAAACATCCATGCCTACTACGGGACTCGAACACAGACTCAGCGGCATAGCAGCCAGCGTCACTATACTGGATGGGCGGCCCAAATTAAGTAATTGGCTTAACTTGAAAAAAATACCACTCTACATGCTGCAAACGACGACAGACTTCATATACAATCACTCGGAGAGAGATTACATATGAAGTCCATCCGTTGCACTGCAAAATTCTAAGAACAAGCTTCTATGAAATTTGTCTTCCTAAGAACTTGAACAGTCAAATAAATTTAATGAGCAACCCTCATTTGGCACGATAGTTTGCATACGGCTCTTGAATATGAGACTTAAATTGAACAACTCCCGGTATTTATTAATAACTTTACATAATCGTAGATGTCAACATCAGCTAACATGTTTTAAAGGCTGTTGATTTTTTTTATAGCTAAAATTTTGTATACATAATTTGTACTCTTTTTTTTCCAGAAAAAATATTTTACATATGTTTCAATATTTTCACATTACAATATACTGCTACTTTCATTGAAAAATATTTGTGAAAGTTTATATATATGCAGTCCTGTTCTCTAAATTGTCTGAGACCTTTATAGTTGTATTAAGTATGTATATTGCTTTTTGTTACTTTATGTTGTCAGTGATTTACATAAACTTTACTGCTTTAAAATTTACTGCATACTTCTAAGTAAATTGATTACTTTTCGAAACTATAGGATTAATAGGATTCAGATTGTTATAAATTAACTTCATTTGTATTTTTGCTGATTTTTTTTCAGTTTAGTAATATAAGCAAATAAAAGGAGAAAGTAGGTACATTGGAACCATGTTTAACCTTGCACTCTTACTCCTAAGACTTAAATTTTGCTTTTATATTACTGTGACTATTCAAACGAAATTCTTACAAAATTTAAATAGATAAAAATGAATTTCTTTCTGAAATCTTGCTAAGTAGAATGTTAACATCTAGTTTTATCTATATATATAAAGGAGAAAAGCGACTCACTCATCGCGATATCTCAGGAACTATAAGACCTAAAGACTTGAAATTCGGCAAGCATGTTCCTGTCTTATAGCAGAGATTCGCTAAGAAGGGGTTTTGCGAAAACCGAAGACAAAAAGAGGTTGCGAGAGGTTAAGGCTCGTTAGAGATAAAAATTTATTAAATCTACAGACCTCAAATTTGGCAGGCATGATCCTTTCGTGTAATAGAAATCCGTTACAAAAAAAAGTTTTGCGAAAACCCGCCCCTAGGAGGGTTACGAGAGATTGAGAAGCGTTATAAATAAATACTTTCATATTTGAGCTATTTATAATTAGTCAGGCATGTTCCCTTCATCGAGTAGAGATCCTCTAAAAAGGGGGGTTTTTTGTGCGAAAATCTACCTATAAGAGGTTGCGAGGGGTTAATGAGTGCTAGAGATAAATATTCCCGTTTTTTAACCCTTAGTCCTACAGACTAGAATATTCGGCACGCATGTTCTTTTCATGAAATAGAGATCTGCTTTTTTTTGCGGAAATTCACTTTGGAGGAGGAATTTACGGAAGCAAAACAGAAACTCTACTTATATTTAGTGGCGTAGCTAGGTATCCATTCATTTTTTCCCAGTGCTAAAAAATGAAGGCCCTATCTTGGTTGGATTTTATCAAGTAAGAAAGCAAAAATAGACGAATATTTTAATACAAAACTACAATTTTGGTTTACTATCTTCTCTTGCTTGGCATTTTTTGCTCTTAAACGCTCTGCCGAGTTTCTTTTCCTTTTTTTATCCCTAATTTCAGTTTTATGATTTATGCAATACATTTCGTATGTGCTCGAGTACTTACTGACTTTAAAAGAAAGGAGAAACCTAATACAATACTACAAAACGTCGTTGGAAATTCTCTGGTTATTTATTTCGTTGGATGGAACTCACACCCACCCACTAGAGGACTTAGAGCTTCAAAATGGTCCATAGAGATAGTCAGAAAATGTTACAAAAATATATATGAGTAAGAAAGTACAAAACAATATTATTATAATTATTTTTATAAAACACCTCTGCAGAAGAGCAGAGGAGAGGGGACAAAATTACATCAGCCTATTGCAGATACGAGTAGATTGAGAAATATTGAAACAGGAAACTCTAGTTTACTATGAATCATATCGTTATTACAAAAATATAATTAATTAGGAAGGAATTGCGTCTTGTGTAGGTTTTTTAAGATGTAATAATAAGTAAGGTAAGATTTTTCATGGAATTTTCAAGTAACAGTTTATAAATAAATGAAAATAATTGAAAACACAATGTAAACTTTTCAATAAGTTAAGTTCACAACACTAAGCAAGCAACGGAAAGAATTTAGGGGAATTCTCTCTACTAATTCTCTATTCTTCTAAATTACTTTCAACTAAATTGCCATAATTATATAGTTACGGGTTTTTTTTTTTTTTTTTTTTTTTTTAACTTTAAAGATTATATTTTAAATTTGGTAGAAATTATTGTAAGTCCGTGGTTTGCTTTGTCGTCAAGGTCCGAGGGCCCCCTTGCTTATTGTGCACGGCACCGTCTAGCCGATTGGTAGCTATGCCACTGCTTCAATTTCAGAAATGCCTGTTTTGTCCCTTTTAAATCAAGAGGTGAAATGCCCAGAGAAGTGGGTGGGTAACGGCTAATAAAATATAAATATTAAAGAGATAAAAAATATAGAATAAAATATATTATACTAGATCAACTAAACGCCTTCAATTATCCCTCATTCATCGTAAGTTAAATATAACAAGTGGTTTAAAAAGATGGAACTTCAAATGCTTTAATATGAATTTTAAATGCATTCGAATACTTTGATCAAAATTCTACTTTTCAATGAACTTATACACTTTGAATTTGTTTCAAATGTGAGAATAGCAATTTTATACACTTCGAAATTATTAAATATTTTATTTAAATTTCCATGTTACATTCGTATGTGGATCTCTCAAATGTTCGGGTAATACATGCGCACAATTTGTCAAGAGTCCCCAAAAGCGTGATCAAATTATATCTCTCATAACGTTCAGAAAGGATATTACTTCTTAGTTGATTGGCTGATTGGTTGTTTTAACATGGCTCTTCATAGCTGCCATTAAATTTATTGGCAACGAATCTCGCAAATCTGGACCTCGGTCATGTGACGCGAATGACACCTCAGCTAGTATTACACTCTTCAGACTTCATCACTACGCCAACGTTAGGACTTTGAACCTCGACACGTAAGTCTAAAGTGTAACCAATACCTGACCATTTGGCTACCACGGCAATCCAGGCTCGAAAATGATTTAGAGGCAAAGAAACTGTTCAGATTCGAAGTAGATTCATAAATTAAGTTTGTGATGGTTCCTTCAACTAACTACTTGGGGATTCCTTTTGGACCATCATTTGTTCAACCAACTTTCTCCGAGGAAAGAAAGCGTGATTATGCAAACTAAGTTTATATATATATATTATGTATTCGCGAGTTTTAGGAGTTAGTGAAATGAGAATTGAAGGTTAGTGAAGTGAGGATAGCTTGGATGTGAAGTGAGTAGGTGAGAAGTTAGCAATCCGGCAGTAGTACGTATACGTAAACTGCGTAAAATGCGAGAAGTTGGAAATTCGGAAAATGCTTAGTTTCACTATTGGAGAAGTGTTTGAGGCCACGTCTAAAAGATTAAAAGATTGTAAGAGTTCAGGTACTGTGATCTTATTTCAAGTAGAAGTTAGAGAGTTAAATTATTAGCGCGCTTCTAAAATAAAAACAAGCTTTGTATAAGTTATCGTAAGGATAGATTTGCATGACCGTATATATTATCCCCACACTATCGTGTCTTACCTTCGTCCTCTAATAGATCAAAATTATCTTAATTAGAGCGTTATTTGTGTCTGTGTTGAATACAGAGATAAATAAATAATTTGAGTTCAACATGTCGTTTGATCATTTAATTCCTCCCACACCTCAAGACGGGTCACAGGGAATAAGGAATGAAACTTCCTTATATGTTTTCTACATAAAAAGGTAATCATAATTAGTTGAGATGGACATACAGTGAAAATCGCTTTACACAAAACTGAAGGGACCGAAATATTTTTTCGTGTTGAAAGAATTTCGTGTTAAAGAATATTACAAAAAAAAAAACATATATCAAAATTAAGTTTATTAGAATACATTTCATTTACGTAGATATGTTTATAGGCATGTATTTAATAAAAACTAATGAAACAAAAGCATTTATAAAAACTTAAAGAAATTTAATAAAAAATTTTAAATTTTTTGAAATCAAATAATCTATTGAGTTTTTGGAAAATAATCTGATATATTTCTTTGCATTGTCTTTTTTAGCATCAAATTGTCAACAAATTGTTCGGTATCATCGATTTTTTTATTCATTTCACCATTGGAATATGCGTCTAAATAACTGCGCATACTTTTCCTCATTTCTAATGATGTGGGAACGAGTTACATTATTCATTTCATTTTCATCGTCGGAATCTGCATCAATAAGATGTTGTTAGCCTTGAACAAACTCCGAAATGTCTTTGTTTGCCTTAATTGGGGCTGTACACACATTAAAAATCATCTACTGCAACGAATTCTTCTGGTGATACAGTAGGAGAGTTCAATAATACAGAAAATGTGAAACTACCTCTCTTTCATTTCCCACCCTTCTTAAATCTCTGGTGTTTTCCGTATTTTGTTCATTTCCAGAAATGAAATCTTTTCGTGTTAAGAGAAAAAAATGCATGAAAATCCATAGTAGTTTGGCAGAACTATTGTATTATTTCGCGTTAACCGATATTTCGTCTTAAGCGTTTTTGCATTAAATGTATTTTACTCTATATAGATTCTAATTCAACTGACATTAAATATAAAAATAAAAAAATCCGTTTATATGCTTTTTCAGAATCTCGATTCCGAACGTAGTCCATAAGTACAACACAATTGTTATTCACAAATGATATTTTTCTTTAAAAAAAAAAAAAAGAACAAAATTTCCTTTCCAAAAATATTCAAGTAACAAGTTTTATAAAAAAAAATTTTTACGTCAATTCCTACCGTGAATGGATGAATAGAAAGCATTTTATTGATTGAAAATTTGAATAAGATATATATATATATATATATATATATATATATGTGTGTGTGTGTGTGTGTGTATAGGGAGAGAGGAGGAGTGAACTAATAATAAGGAATAGAAACAAGATATCAATCATTGGCATGGCCAAGTAATTTTAGCGCGTTTTTTGCATGTTGTATTTTACAATAATGCAACTAATGAACTTTTTACTAATAGAAAGTAGTACTGTACCACTTCTCTAAATGTACTACTATTGAGCTGAAAAGAAATAATGACACAAATCTGTATCAGCACTATAAAAAAGCAAAAACTAGCGAAATTCAGGAAAATTTGTAGGAAAATTCGGGAAAACAATGGGAAAATTTAAATATGGTTCGGCTCATCTAGGGCACAAATGTGACCAAATGCCGAAAACCCGAGGTCAATTGGTTGCTTATTGGCTGAGAAAAAGGTACGACAAAATATGGAACGAATACGAAGACGAAATTTGCGTCCTAATAGCGCTTTTGTTCCACTACGTGAAAAACGCGCTAAAAAGAGCATGATTTGTCTGCATTGTTGGAACAATGCACACTCGGTATGGCTAGTTTGGCTCAAAAACCGGTTTCCAACTTTTGTCATTCATCATTGTTACATTGTTACGACAATGGAAACAAATCTATGTTGGCGTCAAAAACCGGTAATTAATTTAATTTAATTAATAACCCTGTAATTAATGATTTTTTTTTTTTTTTGAAAAAACTGTATTAATATCAAGTGTCAACCACTGCAAGTTTAAAAAAAATTTATTTGTACTTCATTGGATGAATAGAAAATATTTTATTAACGATTGAAAATTTGAACAAGATAAAAGAGAGAGTGAGAGCGAATAGTAGGAGTTGAAAAAAGAAAACACAACAAAATTATTCGTTTGTGTAACATTTTCCATCTTAAGAATTCCTCCAAACAGAAATATTAAACGCTCATCAACAATTGGTCGAAACAATGCAACACATTCCTTCTCCGTCCCTTTCCAGGTAATGCGTTTTTTCCTCATCATTAAAATGTAAGTCACTCCGCCGTAATCATCGTCTCTGTTAAAAAGGACGGAAGGCGTCACTCCCATACGACGTGATAGTACTTCCGTGGTAAATAAACGGAGCCGAAAACTGTACCCAGCGGGGAAGACATCCCCCGCAGCGACGCAAGGAGGAAGAAACCGTGATAATACTCTTTTATGGATCCCAATTAGGCGGGCTTCAAATACAGAAGCCGGGTTGGTCAATTAGACAAGCAGGGGAAATCTCGGTTGCCACCCTAAGTGATTACCCCTCCCGATGACACTTTTAATTCGCTTAGTACCATGTTGCAGCCGATGAAAAGTTAAAAAGCTCGAGAGGAATTGTTTCAGTGTGTGCCTTTTGGATCCATTGGAGGAGGAGGGATATTGTTCGAGCATCTTCTCTTTCTCTTTCGTTAGGTGGAGCTTAAGTAAGAGGATACTTGTTACGGATGAAAGGTTCTCGGGGTTATTTCGCTTGTTCCGATTAAACAGACGATTCGTTTTACTTTTATCGTGCGCTTATGTTTGCTGAATCATTTTCAAGCATTATTTTATATCGAGGATCCGGAAAAAAGGATGCAGTTTTTCTTTTTTTCTTTCTTTTTTTTTTCTGATCTCCTTTCTTTCTCTTTTTTTGAATATAATCTTTAAATTAAACTCGTTGAAGATTTATAAGATGTATTGAAGATAGTAATCGAATGACTGTCGAACTTATATACATATGTGTGTGTGTATTGTACAGATATATGTATGTTTGTGTGTGGGAGTGTGTACTGACTTAGTCAATTGCTATATTAATATAATTAAATGTATTGAAGTTAGTAACTGAATGACACTCCAACTGTGGGACTTATGTTTTTATAAGTGTGTGTATTGTGTATATAGTCAAACCTCCATATAACGAATCTCTATTTTTAGTGGTATTATTTTGAAAGCTTCTTCGTGGAACCAAGCACATTTTACTATTTTCTTCGTAAACCAACCTCCAAATAGCGAAATCCATTTTCTATTTAACGAACTTTTTCTCTTTGGATTTTTTTCCTTCCTATTTTTTAAAATAATTCTGGATACTTTAAATTATTCTCTATTTTAATTTATTTTGCGGTGATAAATTACCTTGAACTGTGACTTTACCAAATGATTAACTCACCGAGAGCAATAAAATTGCCGTAATTTTTCGAACAAAAAAATTGAAACACAATTAACGGATTTAATCAGTAATTAAATTTAAAGACGCTTGGGGGTAAATAATGCTTAAAATTATTGATTACAAGAAAACGTATTTTTAAAATTACTTGTACATTTTAAATTTTAAAAATGTCATTAAAATTCATTAATTTTAGTATAAAGTTTTTTTAAGTTGAATATACAGTGTATATTCAACTTAACCTACACAACGTTTCCCCCCCCCTCTTGTTTTCCTTACAGATTTCTTTTTGATGAGTAAGATATATGAAATAAATGAATATTAAATTACAAAAAAAAAAAAAAAAAGTTTATATAATTGTGCTTTTTTTAATAATATGTAGTGTTTATGAATTTAAATTTTGTTTTATATTGTTCATAAAGTATACTGAAAGATGAATCTCTATTTAAGGAATTTTCCACATAACGAACTTTTTTTCGGGATTTAGTGACTTCGTTAAATAGAGGTCTGATTGTTTATATAAGTTCATGTGTGTTTTACATATGTACATATAAATATACATACAGATAAAAATATATGTGAAGTGTGTTTCTTGAAATCTGGTTTAAATCTTCTAGCTTTGTTAGTGATATTATTTTGTATTATCAATTTTATTATGCCATGTATTTCTTTCATTTTATGTTACTATGTATATTACTATATATATATATATATGTGTGTGTGTGTGTGTGTAGTGGCCACATTGGTCATGTTCACGAACTCCTTGCCATCTTGTTGTGAGTTCGAGTCCTGGTACCACTGAAGACCCGTCGTGTAGAAGGGCTGATGTACGTAAATATGTAGTGACTCAAAATCCTCACGTTGACACGGTGAGGAATGTGGGTGCTAGCTCACAGGCGTTATCTTTGTCATTTAACAATGGTTCAAAATTTGAAGTCAGTTGCCAATAGACCTCGTATTGCCTTTGAATACGATGTTAATAAGCACACACTCGTACGTATGTGTGTGCGTGTATTGTGTGTGTGCGTGTGTGTGTGTGTGTTGTGTGTGTGCGTGTGTTGTGCGTGTGCGTGTGTGCGTGTGTGTGTGTGTGTATTGCCAGGAAGAATATGCATGACTTATTTAAAAACTGAGAATATTGTAGCTATAAAAAGTAAATTGATCATAAATAAATGGTAACTTTAAACGCGAAAAACAGGAATACGAAAGAAAGAACACTCTTTCTGTTGAGGTTCAAAATAGTGAATTCAAAGAGATTAATGAATTTAAAATAGTTTTGGAATATATGTATATATATATACAGTTTAATAAAAGTCAAATAAATGTGAAACTATATAAAAAAAATCTATTCAAACTTTGTATGACACTTTCTGTTGGGTGATTTAAACTTTACAAAAGTGGCTGTGGAAGCTGAGAGGTCAAGGTAGCAAAATCATGTCTTTAAAAAAAATTTCAATGGAGTCAGAGGTTCGAATCCTGGTTCCACTACAGATCTACCATGAAGAGGGGTGGATACAAGGTAAATCTGTCGAGGCTTAAAATATTCAAGCTAGCGTAGTATGGCATTTCGACTGCCGGTTTCGACTTAAGCTGTTCGTTATTAACCTTCATGTTGCTTCATAGTTCGAAGTAACAAACAATTAATCGATCCATCACAGCTTCATATAAAATCATTCGTTAATCATTCTCATTGTCAAATCTGACGTTCCATTATATATATATATATATATATATATATACACAGAGAAAGAGAATATGAAGGAACTAACCAAAGATTAAAAGTAAAATTAAAGGCTATTTAATGATTTTACTGTTATTTTTCATAACTTAATAAGTGATGATGAAACTTGAATGAAAATATATGAGAATATTAAACTCTACCAAGAACAGCTTTAGGCTTCCTTGGTCCAATGTTGAAAGATAGAAAACAAATTCCGAGCACTTATATCTCGGATATAAACTTTGTAACTTTGGGTCCCACCAGGAACGTCTTAAGACTTTTTGAGACCTTGGGCCCAGAGAAATCTTAAGATTCTTTGAGGCCCTGGGCCCCTATGCAAAAGTAGACCCTACCTGTGGCCTTTGAAAGTAGACAGCATATAGCATGCCTTGTCAGATACTGGTACAAACTATGATTTGAAGCAAATAAATGTGCACGATTCACATTTTCAGAAACATAGGCACAAACTGCTTCGACCGAAGGCCGCATTTCGACTAAATGTCTTAGGCCTAGGCCTAAGACAACGGCCATCCACTAGGACAACTTTCGTCACATAATGATACAGTCTTGCCACTTGACTTGCAGTTTGAAAATCCTTCTTTTCAGAGAATATGTACGGCAATAATATTTGACCACAAAAATTATCCGGATCATGATCTTATTAAGACTAAGCTAGCCCGGGCCCAATTGGCCCATGCCTTAAGACGTCCCCGGGTCCCACACTCTAACATTAAGTGAAGCCGTGGTAAAATTGTTTCGTATTTATTATTTTTGTCGAAGCTTTCAAATGGATTTTAAGTTTCGTATTTCGTAATTTGTAAGATGTATTCAACTGCATATTTCTGTAGAGCTTTGTAGTGGCAGCTGTAGTACACTTGTCATAATCGCGAGCTCTTGGCTGATGTTGCTGTAGTACAAACTGTAGGTTAAATTCTTGGCATTCCTTAAGAGCTTTTTATGCAATGGCCTTCAATACTTTAAATTTGTTATGACTCAAAAGAATATCGGGGATATAGTGGGGATGTTGGAGAGTGGGGTGTCATTTTCATTTTTTTGTCGTCCTCGTCACTTGATTGGGGTTCAAAATTACGAGGTTCGTTCTAATAGTCCTTTCGTTGTTTTACAGTGTGACCTTAATAAACGCTATCTCACTCTAATATTAAGAGTTACTATTTAGAAGTAGAGAACTAGAATAAAATACAGAGAAAGTGGAGAGAAAATTCTGGGTCATTGACATTTTAGCCGGTGTTGATGACCTCAATTTCCTGGCAATGGGTTCATGGTACCAAAACATATAAAAAAGAACACTGATTTTGACCATAACTCTTTGACCATTTTAACAAAACTCTTATTTTTCCAATGTAAATAATGGGAAGAATAAAACTACTTTACAGTGTTTTTATTTGTTGGCAATTCTTAACATCAAACAATCCTGCGGAGCTTCAAAACCACTATGCCCCACTTTTTTTACTATTGTTGATAAATATAGAGATATCACAATCGATATATCTTTCCTTTCCATTTACTCCCTGCAAACCTTGAACTGATTAAATATAACTATAATAACGTATCATTTATTGCAACATTGCTAGGCTATTTATAAACGTCAAAGTCATCACCAACTGCATAACCATTCCACTTGGCCCCAATCGATTATTTACGAGGCTATAGAATACATTCTACAAAAGGGGCGCCTTATCACCGGTGATAACCATGTTGCAACTGCATTCACTTTCTGACGTTCGAAAGTTCTTCCAATTTTTGGAATTTTTCCAGCGGGCGAGGTGATTGCAAACAGTTTTCAAAAATCGCCATTGATTGGGACGAGTGTATGGAAAATGGCAGTTTCTGGGCCGTCAACGTCATTTTCTTGATGAGCGATGCGGCGGAGGCAAGCTCTTGGAAGAAAAATCGATTTTCCCGATTTCACTTTACCAATTCATTCGGCGCTCGCTTAAATCAATGACTCGTTTAATGAGAGAACGAACAATCGCGGCGCGGACGCCCCCTTCGGGTTTTGCGCTGTCCTAATGGTTTTCGGAGAGATGCCGGCAGACGGAGGCTCTCTCTGAGGAACGTTCTTTTTTTCCTCTTGGCATTATCGTCCGTTATTTGCCATTTATTTTTCAGTATAATGGTAAATAAAGTTGTTGCAATTGTTGGTTAAGAAAATTAAGCGAGCAATTTTTGGCGGAAAAAAACATTAGGAAATTTTTAGGAATACAAACTAATTTTTCGATAATCATTTTGAGTAGATTAAAAAAGGTTACATTATAACTTTAAAAAAAATGTTTCTTGACTGTAAGGACTTATTCAGAAGTGGAAAGCCCTTTCTTCTTCTTCTTCAATGGCTCAACAACCCTGGCCTTCTCCAAAGTTTTCTCTAGGCATCTCTACTTGTGGCAACTGTTTTTCAGTTTTTAACCTCTAAAGTACTCTCTTTTTCGACACAATCAATCCATCTCAGCGGGGTCTGCCCCGAGGTCTATTTATTTCCCATGGGTTTTGCCAGAAAGATTTTCTTGCCGCAATGATCTCTATTCCTTAATAGAATGCGAAAATATATGAAATCGAATTTTATGAAAAGAAAAACAAATGTTCTATTGTATAAAAGTCTTTTAACATCAGTTTTTTCTTATGTATGTAAAGCTTGGTCCATGCCTCGAACAGATGAGAGCATGATAAGTATCTGCGAAAGGAATATTTTAAGATTTATTTTTGGAGGAATTCAGGAAAATGGAACGTGGCGAAGAAGATCAATGTAATGAATCTGACATCATTAACTTCATCAAAATACAACGAATTGAATGGACAGGTCAAACTGTCAGAATGGACGAAGACCGTACCACTAAAAAAGTCTTTAATGCCCAACCAATTGGCAAACGAATAAAGGGCAGGCCAAATCTTAGTTGGATGGATGGCCTAGAAAAAGATCTCCTAGTTTTGAGAACTAAGAATTGAAGAACACTAGCAGGAAAAAGGCTGACCTGGAAAAGGCTTCTTGAGAAGGCCAAGATCCACCTTGGGCTGCCGAGCCACTGAGGAAGGAAGGAATAATCTCTATTCATTCTAGCCAGATGATCAACCCAATTAAGTCTCTGAAATTTGATAGGCCCTTTTATATGTTTTGAAAAACATATATTATTTAATTAGGTTTCATTGTATTAGCAATGGAATCCAATAAAGCCCCTTTGGTTTCATTTTGTTTAATCTATGCTATATTAGATCCATGTAATGGAATATTGATATATAGTTGACCTTGTCATTTTTAATAGCGGTGAAATGAGAATAACCGTATAATTGAGATGATATCTCAGAACTTCTATTTATTACTAAGAAAAGGGTCTCAAAAAGAACTGATTTTACCCTCCTCCCCCACAAGAATTGCTGTATTTGAAATTTTAAGCAGATTATTTTTATTAAAATAATTTTTTATTTTATTTTTTGTGCCTTCTTTTCAATTTGATATTAATTTTGAGAAATGAATTGAAAGTATCTCGCGGGTATGTCATCGCTTACCATGCCCTTAAAAGATATCGTAAAAATAGAATATTTCAGTGCATATAATGGAGAAAAGCTACTCACTCGTCACGAAATCTTCGGAACTATTAGACCTACAGACTTGAAATTTGATAAGCACATTTCCTTTGTTGAGTAGAGATCCGCTAAGAACGGGTTTGACAGAAATCGACATCTAAGGGAATTGCGAAATGTTAAAGGGGCATTACAGAAAAAATTCCATTTTTGAATTATTAGATCTATTTGAAGGCATGTTTCTTTTGTTGAGTATAGATACACTAAGAACGATTTTCGAGGAAATCGACTACCAAGGACGGGAAGGGAGTTGCAGAGGTGTTACAGATAAAATGACGTATAAGACGTAGATTTTTAATTTCGCAGACACTTTACTTTTTTTTTATTGAGTGTATTTAAAACAAGTTTTTAGAAATCGAATCCCAAAAGATATTGTTAAGGTATGATAGATTTTAAAAAAATCCATTTTTGAACTAATAGACCTACACACATTAATTTGTACAGTTTACTTGAAATTATTCAAAATATTAATTTAATCTTGACATTATTGAAATTTGTTTTATCCTTCTGTCTCGATTGTTATATTTTTCATTTCACTCGTGTGAAGAGCGTGTATACCTGCTAGTTTTATTACAGGTTGAATCAAATTTGCTTAATTTATAGTGTTAATACATTTTTCGTTGGTATAAATAAGTTCGAAATCGTATATATATTTTTATAATGGAAACGTCTGATCTTCTTTTAATTACAATTCCTTTCCATTTAAATGAATCTGGAATCGATATTAAAAGAGCTTTTTATTCATAGTGCAATTGTTTTGGATATTATTTCTCCGGGATTATTTTGCTTATAATATATTCTTTCAAAATTTTATATTAAAAGGGAAAAAACAATTTTGGTTCAATTTCTTTCTTAGCTGTTCGCCCCTTAAGATTGTTTGCATATCTATGAGTGTATAAATACCAACTTTGACACATACACTGGCCTTGAAAACTGTAAACTCTCAACTCGCTTCAGTTTAAATTCCAGACATAGGTTCAGGAAAAATTTAATGCTTCCACCAGTGGCGGATTAAGCGGGTGTTGGACCTGGCGGCCGCCAGGGGCCCCCAGCGCTGGTAGGGCCTCAAGCTTGATGAGTGCAAAGGTCAGCGACAAACCAACCACACCACCTTGGAACAAGAAAAGAAAAGAAAACAAAGATACAATGAAACCCCCGCCAGAAATTTATCGAAATGCAAGAGAAATCCTAATGTAGAAAAACTTTTGGAAATATTTTTAACAATACCCATATCGAATGCATCAGGTGAATGATCTTTTTAATTTTAAAACGTGTTAAAAATAATTTAAGAAGTTCTGTGGGGGAAAAGACAAATTGAACAACATGGCCATATTATATGCAGAATAAAATATTTTGGACAAAATAGATATGGTAAAAGTTATTGATGAATTTGCCAAAGAGAAATCAAACTGTATAGCAAAAATGTAAGCTCTTAAGTGAGGTTTTTAATTTTTTTTTATATACAGTTAATATTTTTCTTTAGCCGATGAGTTTTATTATAGCAATACATTTTATTTTAAGAATTTAAAGTAAGCGACTCTTTTAACTATTTTAGTTTTTCGACTCTTAAGCCCACGGGCCTCAAACCTTTTACCGCCAGGGGCCTCCAACTACCTTAATCCGCCTCTGGCTTCCACAGCATATCAGTCAGGCAGGAAGGTTCTGTACTTAATAAAGAAGAAAACCTTTTTAAAAGAATTACAGCATCATGAGACGAGAGAATTTATTAGACTAGAACAGTGTGATTCTCAACCTTTTTTTTCCCCTTCTTCTTCTTTATGTTACGGTACACTTTTAACAATTTCAAAATTTGACGGCACACTAATAATAAAATAACATCAAAAGAATTTTTCTTATCTGTAATACACTATGTAAAATGGCTTTATAATAATTTTCAATGTTAAATAAAATAATATGTACGACAGAGACAACAAAATGTGTTTATTGAGTAATTAATTACAAATTAATTATATAAGAATGCATGTAATGCGAAATATGAGCTTGATGAGTTTTAAAAATTTCGCGTATATTGGGTCGTAAAAATAATAATGCCACTCTTATTTCGTCATCTATATTTAAAAGTCTCGATCTTTCTTTCATGTGTATATTTCTGCTGAAAATCCGAATTCAAACAAAAAAGATGTAGAAAACTGGAACAATATTCTAAGGCTTTTTTTTTTGCTTCTATGGTATAATCACCTCTAATTTTAATCCAAAATGAATTAATGGACTCTTCCGAATGTTTTGAAATTAAATCTTGGGTATTACAGAACGAAATTAGTTTTTCCTCTCATTCAAAGTTAATTCATATACAGATGTGTCCATACGCAAATGGATTATGAACCCAATCAAATTTTTTTTTACCGCCATCTATCCACGAAAGGGTAAGTTAAATATATCACGAATGCTCTTAGTTTGTATCTATTAAACGATCAAATGATTTGGTTTCAAATTTTTTTTTTATTTTTCTCAGAATATAATTAATAATTTTTAAAAAAAATGGTAGCCCACTTTGATAATTTGGCGGCACACTAAGGTGGTTGAGAATCCCTGGACTGGAATAAAAATACATATATTTACATTAATAAACAAAAACGAATACTTTTCCTGATAACTGGGTATACTGTTCGCTTTTTCGAACAAACAATATTTTAAGAACTACTGATTGACACATCAGAGTTAAATAAGTGACATCACTTCATTTCAGGTGAGCGAAGGAAATCAAATCTATAGTTTCCCGACGAGGTTAAAACCCCGGTTATCGTTAAGTCAGTGACAAGTAGTGTCACCTTACGCCCGCCTGTCATTATTAACCTCAACCTATTCTACCTGCTGACACAGTGAAAATGTTTCCCAACGTGTTACGTCTCTTTCCCTCTCAACGGAGCAGCGCTCCTCTCCGTAACAGTCACTTATCCTTTTCACAATAAACTTGCTTTTTGTACCATCCCAAAAGAGTTTCTCCGTTCTTTTTTTGAGTTGTTCTGTTCCTGCTAGTAAATTTTGTTTTTCATTTATATGAATTTTTTTTAAAATTAATGTTTTGAATGGATTTATATTTTTTATATAGTAAGTTTTTCCAGTTGATTATAAAATTGGAAAAAAAAAAATATTTATATAAATTTTGTACAATTTTTTTTTTAAAGAAAAAGTAATAAATCCCATTGAGATGTTATTAGATTTTTAAAAACAGTGTTCCGATTTTAAAAAAAATATTTGTATGAATTTTGTACAATTTTTTTCTTAAATAATAAATCCCATCGAGATGTTATTAGAATGTTTATAACAGTTCCGATATTTTTCCTGAAACGAATTAAATAATATTTTGTACTAGTTACAGTTATTCAAAACTTCAAAACGACATTCAAATCATTTTTCTCCTTTTTCTGAAATATTAGCTTCTTCCTCTGCAATAATTGTTTTTACTGATTAGTTAGTTAGTTTGTTTTTTTTTACTTTGATATATTTACATATAAATACTGAACTGTAATGGATGGCAAAATAAATAAAACTTCTATGAAACAATATTAATTTTTAAATATAGAAAGGTACAAAATTCATTTATGCATGCTGATAAAGAAAAGACACTTTTCAAAGTATTATACGTCTCATATAAGCAAATCCTTCCTGTCAATCAGGAACAAATAATTTGTGAGAGATTTTAAGAAATGAAATCATTTAAGATAAAGGTAATTTAACATTGAATCTATTGAGAGAAGTTAAGCTTGTTGTGGTACATTATATTTATTTAAAATAGTTCGAATGAAATTTTACAGAAATATTCTACTTAAAAATTAGTAAGCAGGAAATAAAGAAGATTAGATGAGTTGGAAAAATTTTGTAGAACTGAAGTTGCTGTTCGTTACCGTTCTTATGCACTAAATTAAAATGTGTGCAAGAAAATTTTTGATTTATTTAAGAATTTAGCAATTGTTTCATAAATTTTATTGATTAGGCTAACACAGCAACTTATAACAAAAATTAAAACCTAAAAAAACCATTTAATTTATAACTAGTAATAAAGAATATTGAAAATAAAACGCCAGTAAATGCAGAAGGAAAAAAATCAAATCCCTGCCAACATTACACAAGGTCATTGATCAAAATATATGGGAATAATGTAAATAATTTTAATAAGAACTTATTTATTTTTTATAAGACAAAAACCGCAAATCAGATTAGACCCAAAAGTGGACAAAAAAAATATGTATATGTTTAAAAAAGCATATAAATGAGTATCTTTTTTATTCTTAGTTCATTTGAATTACAATAATACAACTTATGAAATTTTTGTAAGAATATTATTATAAAAAAATTGTTTTAATGCAAATTTTTTTTTGACAAAAAATGAAGATAGTATAATATATTTTGAAAACATTCTCCTTTTATGAAAAATGCTCCTTATACCTTAATTTGTGACGAATCTATACGCGACCTTCTATTAATCCTCTTGGGTATTCTTTGGGCCAGCAATATTCACCAATCTTCTCCTAAAGAAAGAAACGTGATATGCAAATTAAGTTTATTTTTCTATGTTCCTAGTTCGTGAGTTGAAGAGGTTAGTGAATTAGAAGTGAAGAGAAGAATGAATGAAAAGTTAGAAGTTTAGTTAACTACAGGTGACAAGAAAGATTCAAGGTAAAGATTACCTTGTAAAAAAATTATAGCCTGGAAGAGATAGTTAATTTCAATTGATTAGAAGTCTGCCTAAAGTCAGGTACTGTCACTTTCCTATTACGTTGATGTTCAAAGTGTTGAAATCGTTAGGCGGACATTAAGTACTTATCTTCTGTGTAAAGTAAAAAAGGAAGAACCACATTATTATAAGTGGTTATTATATGTGTTTTCCCCAAACGCGCGCGCGCGCGCGAATCTCGTCTCTTCCCTCTGTTGCTTAACTGAATTATCCTATTTATAGTGTTATTTGTGTTTGAGTCGAGTATAGTGATAAATAAAACAATTGAAATTTATCATGTCGAATGATCTTATAATTCCTTCCACACCTTTAGCTGGGTCACAGGATAGATGGAGAAAAGGTTCGTTTCA
Organism: Trichonephila clavata; assembly: GCA_019973975.1. Classification (NCBI taxonomy): domain Eukaryota; kingdom Metazoa; phylum Arthropoda; class Arachnida; order Araneae; family Nephilidae; genus Trichonephila; species Trichonephila clavata. Next base: position 160,843 of record BMAO01014540.1, on the reverse strand, counting down.
AACTTTCTGTACAGAGTTTGAATTAGAATTTAAGAAATATATAATTTAGAAATGGATTTATTCATATCCAAGCAGAGGAATTTTAACGAAAAACACCAGTCATTATTTCAATTGATTGCAACTCTCTGAAAAATCCTAATACATGCTCTGCGTAGAAGTCCTAACTATATATAACCAAAATACTATTTTTATAGAAACCTTTTTCCTAAAAATGAAAATGTTTTGAAAACATGTCATTCTTCCTTTATTTTTTGCCAAAAAATTGTACTTGAAGGCTTTTCCCCCTTATAATAATATTCTCGAAACAATTTTATCTCTGTTGCCAAATTCAATTGACACCAAATATAAAAAAAATATTCACTTATAATCAAATCAAAATCACGGTTCGGAAAGTATCCAGTCACCTTAACGAAGAATCGAATTAATCACAGGTCGTTAGAATGACAGGCAGTGACCTTATTTTCGCATCTGATTCTAGCAGTAGAAATAAAACCCATCCATTGTACTCCATCAGGGCATTGTACGAGTCCCCCTCCCCCTTTTGCTATGAACGATTCGGTCCATTACGGCTCACAACTGAAATGGGAAAATCGGTACAGTCATCGCTATAATCGATCAATACATGTGAGGCATCAACAACCATTCCCTAACGAAAAAGTCACACACTGAATTTTCAGAGAAGACATTTCGAAAAGTTGGATTTGTTGTCTAAAATTGTATAAATATCCCTTAGATAACTGAAATAAAATTTAGAAAAATCGAGCTTTTAAAAAAAATCCCAGAAAAATTTGAGGAAATTTTTTTATTCATAAATTTTTTGTGAATATTCACGAGCACAACTAGATACTGATTCAAGACAAATATATTGCTTACATGGAGGATTTCTCAGATTTCGGTTATAATTTAATTTTAAAGATATAAATTTAAGTTATCTTTTGTTGACATGGCGAAGAGTAAATAGTGTAGTTTCTATTGAAGTGTATATACTTTGTGCCCCCCATCTCTCGATATATATGATTGTAAAATAACAAGAATTGTCAAAATAAACTCTTTTGTGTTGCTTCTTCTTTCCAAGCACTACAGCTGGTTATTGGCCAAGGCTATCTTAGTCAGCTTAGACCATCTTGATCTATTTGATGCTATGTTCCATCGGTTAACTCCCAATCCTTCAACCACTTTTCGGACGTGGTAGCCTAGTGGTCAAGGTATCAGATCGTCGCTGGCATGTCATGAGTTCGAGCTCAGTACCACTAAAGACCCGCCGTATAGGTGTTAAATATTCTGTAGTTTATATGTGTATTAGATTTGTGTAAATGCCAGCAGGTGGCGCAGTAAAAATTGTTAAACTCTGTGTAATGTAATGTACTTGCATAATCATTCTCGTCTTGTCTCCCGTAATTAAATGTTCCATTTGTGATTTTCTAGTGATATATCAGGGAATTACACAAAATATATATTAGTTCAATCGTATAATCTTAGATAATTTATTTGTTAAATGTAAATTTAACAATCTATCTGTTTAAAACGTTGTCGAACGCTGTCTTTGCCAATTTTCAAAAATTTAAACCCTCAAAAAGTTTATCCGTACAAATAAATAGTATTTATTATAAACTATACTGCTTCTATCGGATAATTTAATCAGAATAGTTATAGCATTCCCAGTTTGGATTCCGTCTTTTAATATCAGGTGTCGATAGTCTAAATCAGAGGTTCCCAAACTTTTTTGTCTCATAGACCCCTTGCCATGTTTTTCGGTTTTGGGTAGACCCCTGCTTACTAAATATTGATTTTTTGCAAATTTATCAATTTAAATGTCTTTTTGACAGCTAGCACTACTACGTGCTTTCAAAGAATCAAATTTCTAACTGTGAATTAAATAAAAATAGAAATAATTTAATTTAATATATAAAACAACTTTTTACAGAAAATAACTGAACAACAAACAAGTGTTTTTACGGAGAGGATGAATCTGGGGCTTCAATAACAAATTTTCAACATATAACAATCTAGTTAGGTTTAAACCTAAATCTCCTTTGTTAGTAAGTGTCCAATTCTGTCCTCCCTTCTTTTTTGTTTTGAGATTGGAAAACTCTCTGAAACTCCTTCTCACTAGAAAAAGCAATTAAAAACTTTCTCACGATATCTCATAATTCGCGACAAATAATAGGAATGTCTTTTTAAAGCAAAAATTGCTGACATCCATTTCTAAACTTTATTTTAAGATTATTAGGGCCTATTCTGATCAGTTCCTATTGTAATATGACTTTTTTTTTTCAATTTGACTTTATGAATTTATTGTCTACTGTGGTATTACAGTAGAAGTCCGATAATCCGGCACGTTCGGGACCGGCTCGGTGCCGGACTACCGAAAATTCCGGTCTATCGGGCGGTAATTATAAGAACAATTAGGTTAATAATTAAACTACAAATACAGTATGCAAATACATACAACAAAGTTTATTTTACATTTCATATAATGTATGTACACGTACTGTAAAACATATTTCACTTAGATTTAAAAAAGTCACGAATGTCTTTTTGTTTTCTTGACTTTTGGCGTTTAGTATAAAATTTATTTTTAATGATATGGAAATCAATAATTTCTGAAGCACTGTAGCTAGTACTAGCCTCAGCAAAAGAGATAAACTTATTTAGTGATTCTGCAGCTTCTGGTCACTGTACAGTTAGAACGAAAATCACTTTTTTATAAACAGTTTCAAAAGTTACGTTTACTGCGATGTGAAAGGACACAAAACAACAACGCACAAAAAAATGGCGAAGACGCTTCGTGATTGATTAACGGAGCTGCACTGCACCTGAATTTGTTGTGACAGCTGAGACTAGCCGGCCGCTAATTGTTTCCGAACAATACCGAGCGCTCCCGGATGATCCCGAACTACCCCGAAAACTTCCGAATAGATCTCGAGCGTTTTTATTAGCTTTAAAGACACACTTTTGGAGAAAACCAAAATTTTTACAATTTTCTGGAGCGATGCCGGACTAATGGACTTCTACTGTACTATAAAAAAGCAATCTCAAACCTAGTTTCAAAATCTGAGTAAGGACATTTAAATATTGAACGTAGGTTAAAGTGTCCTGACAGATTGTCTGTGACAAATTGAGAAAATTCACAACGTCCAATATTATACTTCTTTAATTTAATTCTGAAAATAAATGTTGAAATGGTCATTGTCTTAATAAAATTTATGCTGTCATCTAGTAACCACAAATTAACCTCACTAAATTTAGTAATTAAATGAGTTAAATGGGTAAAATTTGCTTTCCACTAGATAATTTTTGTTTTTGTTTTTTGAAGATTTAAATCACGATCTGGTTTGATGAGAGCCACTATTATTTAGACCCCCCATTTACATCTCATGGACCCCCAAATTATTTTTTCTCTGGCGTGGACCCCTTGCAAGTCGTCATAGACCCCTTTGGGAATCACTGGTCTAAATCTTGTAGTATTTAGGTCACCCATCCGATATAGTGGTTAGTGACGCTGACTGCTGTGCCGTAGGGCCTGGGTTCGAATCCTGGAGAAGGCAAGGATGTTTGTAAATGTATAGAGCCTTTGCGGGATGGGGGTACTCTAAATAACCTTCGAGCCGCAAGTCCGCTCGTGAGGTTGTTGAAAGGGGAAGAGAGGTGGGAGGCCTCTGACCACCCCCAGGGTGTTCTCCCTCAAAATTAGGGTGGAACCGAGCTTAATTGTACTGTCACCTGTATGGTGCTCTAAGCTAAAATTAACGACAGGCGTAAAAATCTAGCCACTTGCCATGAGGAATTTCGTGGGCCTGGATATGACACCGTCAGACAGGTGGCATAAGAAACAACAACAACACAGTATTTAAGACTATATATATATATCCCCCTGGATTACACGGTACTTTTTTTCTACGTGATTTTACACTTTTACGTGGTTTTTAAAATATTTTGTCAGCTTGATAACATTGGCGTTTATATTTTTCGTCATTTTTAAATTCCATTTTTCCAATCTAAAAAAATTTGGAATTTTTATTTTGTATGTACAATTAAACTTCCTGTTTATGCGATTTAGTGCAGGAAGATTTTAGCAGTAGAAAAGTGTGTGTATCATCGAGTTTTTCTATTCAGAAGTTTTAAAAATTTCATATTTACTGTTTAGTAATAAACAATTATAGTTTTTATAGCATTTTTTATAATTTTATTAAAATTTTAAAAGCCTAGCCATGCCACAAGAAACTTTAAAAATTAAAAGAAATGCATTCAATCATCCACATAATGGAGAACGTGTAACAAAAGTTGCAAAAATTTTATTCCATGAATGAAGCAACAATAAGGACTATAAGAAAAAATGAAAAAAACTCCGACAAGAAAAAGGACTATAAGAAAAAGATTTTTTAGCAACTGGATCTTTTACAAGTATTAGCTCAGCTGCATACGTGAAAGATATTGCAACGGAAAATATGGAAAAAGCATTAATGAAATGGCTAAAAGACTCTAATCAAAATCAGATTCCAGATGTTATCAATGCAATTATAAATTAGTTTTATTTTACTTTGAAATAAACGACTCAATTATGCACACTTTACTTTGCTTTTTACTTACACGGTTTTACGTACAAAAATTTATAATTTCGATTCACACGGTTTTCTAAGGAACCTACCTTCCGAGTAAAACGGTGTATTTTGATTGGTTTATACTAATTTTTTTTTCCTCCTAAGCTTAGAATAACACTTTTGCTCATAGAATACCTAACTTACTTTTCTGGAATTGACTATTAAAATTAAATAAGTGAGTAAATGAAAAAGTAAATAAGTAAATTAAATGGAACAAGAGCAAAATAAAAAGGTATTTCTAAAATAAAATATTTAAATGAACTTAAACTTGTTCTGTGCCTTGATTTTTCTTTCCTTTTTTTCTTATTTATTTTTAAAATACAATCAGATTTTTTCAGAATAATTCATTCAATACTTTCTTTTTGCAGGATTTAATATACTACATTATTTTTTTTTATTAATGTACTGCTGGGCTAACCAAAAAAAAAAAAAAAAAAAGAATTTTACAACATTCTCAAGAATCATATCAAAAGAAAAAGCCGATTGCTGGTAAGATATATATAATATTTATATTCAATTTTCTTTCAAGTAGCGAAATCTTTCTTCAACTGAAATTCCTGCTACAATGAAATCGATTTCTAAACACATTCGAACAAAATTAAATTTCCAAGCAATACAATCGAAGCTTTCCCCTCGAATGAAAAGTAATGAAAATTTTTTTTTAAAGGTGTCTTTTCTTACGATAAGGATTATTTTGAAAAGCATGCTCGATTTAGGAATTCCTTCCGCTCAAAACCCACACATAATTTAAAAACGCATTAAAACACGTCAGACGAATTTTATAAGGCTATCCTTTGAAGAGAGATTTTACTGCTTTTTGCTCTCATGAATAGGGTCCAATACCAGCTGGCATTCTGGAGGCAGAAAACTTCGTCCAGTCCCCGCCACAAATGGGCCAATCCCTCTCCACCCCCTGTAATCCCCCCTTTCCGAAATTTCCCGAAGCTTTGTGAGTAAATCGCATTGAAAAGGGACAGGCCCGGTGTGCGTTCTCTTTTGTTTAGTTTACCTCCGAACGGAGACAGGGGCTATCACCCAATTGCACTGTTGAAATCCATCTCTTTAACTAAATTTCGAACGTTTTACGTAACATTCGATTTTTATGAGTCGTTTATTTTGAATTTCAATTTAAAAGTGTATTGTTTATTTAAAAAAAAAATATGAGGATGAAATCGCAATTTTGAATGATGAAACGAATTTTGTCTTTTAGTAATAGTTGATCATAAATAATTGATATACGAATACGAACTTAGAATATAATGCTTCACTATCCAGATTTATATATTTTATTTAGTTTTAGAACAGTTTTTTATTTTGCTTATATGTTTTTACTCGTAAAAAAGTATTTTCAGTTATCAATTTGTAAGGCTAATTTATTAAAATTTTGTGATCTTGATAATATGTACAATTCTTTTTTTATATGGCACTAAAAATTACCGCCTGTTTTCCAAGATGCGAAAATCGTAGGCACGCATGTCATATGATTATGTAACATGTAAAATATTTCTTGAGTATCAATTTGGGTCTTGGCAAAATCAAATCAAAACAATATTTAGCATCCGATGACAGCTTAAATTAAAAATTAATTCAAGCATCCAAATTTGGTAGTGAGGCCACCCCTAGATGGCGCCACCCTGAAATAGCTTTCTTGTTTGGGGACTTGCCGTGTCTGCAAAGGCTACGTTGCTGAAATGCAGCCCAAAAGAAAAGGAAAAAAAAGCTTCATTGGATATTTCATGATGTTTTTTGAATATATACAATTTATATATACATTATATATTGATATCCAAGTCCTAACATTAAGCGTTCAGTTGCATTCAACCCCCCTTCCTATCCTCTTGATTGAAAAAGTTAAGCCGTGAATATTTAAAATTAAAGTAGAATTATCTTTACGCTCTCAAAACCCCATCCCCAAGATTCATTTTTAGTGGATCTCTATTCAACAAAATAAATATTTTTGCCAAATTTCAAGTCTAATAGTTCCAAAACTGAATTTTTCCTCCAATATACCCCATAACCACTCGATTTCCATTTGACTCGTTCTTAGCGGATCTCTACTTAATGAAAGGAACATGCCTGCCACACACACAAATTTCAGGTCTGTAGGTCTAATAAGTTCCGGAGATATTGTGATGAGTGAATGAATGAGTGAGTCGCTTTTCTTCTTTCGTGCTTTATATCCACTCAAATATTTCCGTTTTAAGGATCCTCATCAAACACAACCTGTTAGATATATTTTTCACTTATAATATAAAAATAGCAATTAAAAAATGAAACGTTAAATATTTTTGTAATACGTTGTTTAACACGTTTTCTTATATTATCCAAACGTAAGAATAAAATTTTTCGAGACGATATTCAATGACAAAAGTTATATACTACATACACATATGTATGCATATACATTCTTCCATCTATAATTATATTCGGAGTCGTTTTTTGCCATCTATTGCTCTATCATATTTTATAAAAATTAAATTTTGAATTACATAGTATTTCTTATCTTTCCATTAATGTCAAGCTTAATGCTCTTGCGTAAGTTTTTTGAGTTATTGATTACTTTTATTTTTTAAAAATATATATATTTCAATAAAAAAACTCAATATTTCTATAAAACCGTACATGTCTAAAATTATATATATATGTGTGTGTATGTATAAAAAACAATGTTTAATCCTTCAGTCTTAGTTCCTAAGGTTAAAAGTTTGCTGTTATTCTACTAGCTCTTTGCTGTTATTCTTATACTTGTCTTATTATATTTCTATTTATCGCTCTGCCTTTTTTAAGATTTATGATAACTTTTCATGTATTATTATTGATTATATACACGCACACGGATCCTTTTTATTTTTAAATTAAAAGAAAAGTTGCATATTTATCTTTTTGATTTGAAATGAATCGATTTTAATCCATTTAGATCAAGCTATTTTACGTCAAATGAAAAGTTGTAGGACAGAATTTTCTTCATGTGCTTGAAACGAGACGTAATCTTTAAATTTCTCAATATTTTATGAATTAAATTCGAACATCATTCTGTATTACTTTTCTCCCAAGGACAAATACTATTAATAAAGCAAATGCAAACAAAACTTTATATTAAATCACGCACAATATAGCCAATCAAAAATATATAATTTATTGAAAACCTACATACATTAAAAAGACAATGTTATTAAAACAAATTTAAAAAAAAGTGCACTTCTGTAAAAACACAGTGGATCAAAAAATAACTTTTATCTTCTTCAGTCAAAATATTGAGGAATACATTACCATGATACTAGGAATAAAAGTTACGAAAGAGTAAAATAAATATAACTTTTGTAGTAGAATAATTCCACACAATCTAATCTAATCTTGTGTTCTCTTTCTTGAATTCTGATTAGGAACACCCTAACTGATCAGAAGACAACCTGAAAAATAAGAATAGTGTATTTAAATTCACCAGACAATAAATAACAGTGTTAGCTAACGAGGGGGATTGCATGTTCTTTTTTTAGTAAAGATAATTTAATTTAGTAAAGTAAAATGCCATTTTGAACAGCATCTGTTTAACATACAAAGCGAAAGTTCTATCATCTGAGCTATGCCGTGACGATTCTCAAGGTCTCTTTCGTTTATATTCAAGCAAAAAAAAAAGATAAATGAAACTTTTATTGAATTTATTGCTGTGACGAGGCTGTTTCAATGATTCGATTCATTTTTTATTTTTTTCACATTGATAGTAGCTTTAGGCGACTTTTATTTATTTCAGCTTGTATAGAGTTTTTTTTTTTTTCAGATTAAAAGCATTAGTTGACGAAAAGAATGATGCAATCAGAGAATGAGCTGAAGAATAAATAATAAGTACTAAATAATAATTAGTGAACCATCTTTCAACAATCTTATCTATATATTAAATGCTCCTGTAGCTTATTTGATTGAAAATTAATTTTATCTAAGTTTTGAACTTTTTGTACGAAATTAAGCTAATATTTTAAATTATTTGATAGGTAATGTGTGTGTGTGTGTGTGTGGATTTAAATAAGTTTTGTGTGAGAAAGATCCTAAGAACCATTTTTGATGGAATTAAAGAGGGTGATTTTTATTGGAACAAATGCTGAAATTTTCAAAAATTATAAGGACATTGATGTAAAATAAAATTTATCAAATTAGGTAGAATTAGATTTGCAGGACGTAGTAGCCCAACATAGTTCTTCAAACATAAACCTATGAGTAGTAGAACTAGACGACGACCAAGACTTCGATGACTACTCTATTTACACTGATTTCAAGACTATAAGAATATGGAACTGGCGACATGGAGAACTGCTTGGAAAAATGTTCCGAAGGCCAAGGAACCACAGGCGGCTGTCGAGCCAGCAATGATGATGATGATAATATATGATATTTTTTTATTCTTTGAAAAGTTATTACAATTGGTCTTTATGGTCAGAAATTTTTTCCGGATCATTCCGCAAAGACTATCTTGTGATAACCTTTTACAAAATTTGAATTCACACAATTTCTTATATTGGCCAGGTAATTTTAAATTGTACCTTAACATATTTAACCTGTGCCCTTCCAAACTTTGTGACTGCAGTGTTGATGTGGTGAGCCAAGTGTTGAACATCTGATCTTTTTTTGCTCAAAATTTAAGGAAAAAGAAAATGCAAGTGTGAAGGTTTAACTGCATACTCTAAAAATCAACTGGTATCCTAATTTTTTCCAGCTTGTTTCAATTAAAGTTTCTTTAACATTACTTTGCAACTTTATTGATCTGATTTTATAGTTTTTTTATTTCTCTGATTTTATCTCTTCATTGTTTTGGTTTTGCTACTTCAGCGTTTAATTTTGTAATGTACTTGTATGTCTTTGTATCTTACTTGTTTTTGTTCTTCCATTTGTTTCGTAACTTTTGTTTTGTTAATCATCCTTTATTTTATTTATAATATCTTGTTTGTGTTACATATGTACACCCCATGAGGTACTTGTAATGCATGGGAATTATTTTATCGTTTTCAATAAAAAAAATCGGTATTAAATTTTAAAACTATGTTAGCATTTACAGTATGTTTTATTCTTACAACCTGAAAACATGGTTATTTCTATTTTCAGAATTATTTTCAACAAGATTTAGGAAAATAGTTCAGGTCAATATGACAGGATGAAGGGGAGGCGGGGGATATGAATAAAAAGGGTTGATAAAAAAATGTATATTTTATTTTTTCGCTTACGAAAAGAAAATAATGCACCCTCTCAAAATCTGCATAAATTTATTCAGAGTTCGTAAGATAAGTTTGTAGAGGAAAGTTCTACTTTACATATGCGAATATTTTAAAAAAGCTAGATCTTATTATTCATAAGGTTGAACTATAGATTGAAGTCTAAGGGATTTGCAAAGAAGATAAAGGAATCTGCCAACATTTTTTTACTGCTGATTATATCTTATTATTCTGATTATAAAATGCTAGGAAAGTTCTAAAAAATCTGTAACATAAGTTCAGGTAGCGATTAATACGATCTAGGTCGAAAAAGTTTCTTTTCGTCAAATTGTAGTGCTAGAACACTTGTAATTTTAAGTTATTCCTGAACAAGTATATACATAATGTAATAAAGTTCTGGATTACGATGAAAATAGAATTTCAATCAAAATATCTAAGTGTATATTTCTTATGTTATAACTTTTTTTCGGGTTTCTATAACTCTCCCCCAACTTCCCTACGATCAACAGAGAATTAATTATGGGAACATAACACAGACAATACATATACTTAATAATGGTGAGCGTAATTTTAAATACATTTTCTGCTTAACCAGACTTTTGTACAAAATTTTTTTTAATTTTCTGAAGAAGCATAACTCAGAATTCACAGCTTATTTTTTTAAAAAATATGGCACACAATATTTTAAAAAGCATTAAAAAAATAATGTTTTAAAAATTGCATTGTATTAGCAGATTAACATAATTTTAATGTTAATATAAAAACAAAGTTTATTAGTACAGTATATAGTCTTTATTTTTTGTGTAATTTTTTAAAGAAATACATGCGCTAATTTTTCTGCATTTTAATTCGAAAAATTTTTTTTTGCTCATATTGCTTTGTTGTATTTTTAGTTTAGTTTTTCTATTTGATTTTGAACATATTCAGATACGATAACTGTTTCCTTTTCATATAGATATGTATTGCCTTTAAAGTAGATTACTTACTATATATATATATAATAAAAATATATGAATAATAAGTAAACAATAGAAGATGTTTTACTATTTAACCAATAGCCATTCAGGTTTCAGGAAAATTCAGTTCGACCTCTCGAAGAAATAAGCACATTTTTAAAATGTTTTTTTCTTTTCTTTTTCTTGTAAGCTTTGCTGAGTTAAAAAATGTGTTTCACAACCAGCATTATGTTCCAGATACAGATATCATAATCGATATTTTTAAGAGATATTAATTTTATAGGTTAGATGATGCAGCATTATTAAATGAGTATAAGTAGGTTATCTTTTAACACACACAAACACACATGAAGCTGATTTTAAAATCTTTATCATTTAGATAAAATCTTTTCCATCATTTTAATCGTTTTTAAAATACTTAAGGTTTTTAAAAAAAATCTTATTTAAAAAATTCTTATATAAAAAAATAAATTACAAAGGAAATGCAATGTTACTATTAGCAATACTTCTAAATAAAGATGTTATTATTCACAATATTTTTAGAAAAATTTAAGGGACCTATATAATAAATAAGAGCAATTTTTTTTTTGCATTCGAGTATTTTCTGCCAATGTTTTTACTTCAGCATACATATTCTTCTTTATAATTAACTTATATACTATTATTATACAAATTAACTTAAATTTTTTTTCTTATTTCTTACTATTATATAATTATTGAAAATATAATTATTTATTTATATGTATGTTATTTCAAAATGAATAAATTTATAAAGTTTTGCCAATATTGTCATTGTGTGTCACTTTGATTTATTTTACTGTTCATGTTCCTTTTTCCTACTGTCACAAATTTTTCAAAGTTACCATACAACTGAAGTCTTTAGAAATGGAATTCTGCTGTATATTGACACGTTTTTAAGAAAGATGTATAACAGTATTTCATTCTTAAACCGACCTACCGCATCTATTTACCTATGAAAAGTCATTAGAAAAGGAGATAACCATGGAATCTGGGTGTTAGAATTTTTCACAATGCCGGAACTCTCACATATACATGGCAGGATGACAAGCCATGAATACACATTTTCTGGTCTTTGTTAAAGCACAAAAAGGCCACACATTGACTAAATCAGACCACACATCATCACTTTAAAGCAAAGGTATGAGACAAGTGTACCTTATGCGTATACGATAGATAGGCTACTGTTGCTTTGAAGAGACAATATATAAAAATAAATTACTAAATTATGTCTGTTTTCCGTAAGAAAAATTAACAGAGAGAGAGAGAGATGTTCAGATGTTCTTAAAACTTAACATGTATGGATTTTTTTTAAATGTCTTCTGTAAAAAAAAATTAATTATTCGTTCTGTTTATGAGTTTAAAAAGGGCATGACATACGAATAGGAACTCAATACCGGGATACTGAATACCGGTAAATAATTTTACGTCCATTTCAGAAGGTGAAGTTATTAAACGTCTTTATTCCGCTCATTCCGTTGTTCTTATTTTTATTTTTCCTAGCTGGTTCTACAGTTCTAAGGCAACTCATTAAATCCACCATCTGATTTTTTCACTGCCAGATACAACTGGATAAAAGACTATTAATCTGAACTTAAAAATATAGACATAAATTATTTCTCTGACAAAAAGAACTAAATACACTACTCCTAACTAAGTTATCGTTGAAAGAGGAATAACATATCCAAGCTCATCTGCCTTCCTTCATCCATCAACACCTGTTACTAAAATATTTCCCTAATGGGCGAAATTAATTAGACCGTGAATAGAAAGTTGCATCGTACAATCAAGAGAAGTTATAGAATATCTGAATCATCCAAGGCCTAAACTGTTATATTACAGCTCTGAGTGATACTACACTTGCACAGGATTCGTAGTCTGATATTCGTATCTGAGAAATCAGGGTTGTACTTGTAAAGAAAATGCTTAATATTTCGATGCTTTAGGGTTCAAAATATTTTTCAGATTCATAAAAAAATATGTACTCATAAATAATAACCCAGAATAATGAATAAGAATAACGTTACAGAACATGAAAAATCAGCTGATAATACTTCGGTTTGGTTTCATTATTTTTATGATGAAAAGAATATGATGGCGCAGTGTCAAAAAATGTTCTAGAGTTAAGAATAAAAGAGACTAACTAAATCAAATTTTATCAAGTTTATAGTAAATTTTCTTAAAATATTTTACCCACAAACCAATTTACATTCAGAAGAATTCGGTACAATTATCGAAGATGATGATGACACTAATGTCAATAAAGAAAAGGAACTGTCCCTTGAACAAAAATTAGCGATAACTAAAAAAATTTCAGCAGCCCAAAATACAGCGAAGAAATCAGCTATATCCAAAGTTATCCGACGAGAAATCTATTTATTTGAAGATGAGAGATTTAGAGGTAAAAAAAAAAAAAAAAAAAAAAAAAAAAAAAAAAAAAAAAAAATACTCAAAAAAGAGTATAACAATACCACCAACTAGCGTACATGCTGAAAGAGCGTTTTCGACAGCTGGTAATTTTTGCACAAAATTATGTTTCAGGCTTAATGACAGTGCAATTGATGCATTATGTTTTTTAAGATCACTTTTCAAAAATTTGTAATAGTACCACAGACTGAATAGTGATATTTACACTTTTTTGTGATTTAAATAAATAAGATGTTCTTTACTTCTTTGCGATTATTTATATACTGTTATAATTTATGAGTTACAAATTATTTCTTGTGATATTTACACTCTCTAATAAAACTGGCAAGTAAAACAAAGAAACACCTGTGTTTTATTTCATTTTTTCTAAAATTTGTAACACCAGAATTAAAACCGGTGTATCCCGGTATTAAGTTCTAAGAAATACCGAATACCGGTATTGAACTTTTGGTCCGATATTGCAATCCCTGCATACGAATCTAAAAATCACTTGTATAAAATCAAGTTATCCAAATTACTTTTTTTTTCCAATTCTATCTTTCGAATTTTATAAATAATGCTGCTTTATATCAAAATATAACGCAGAAGAAAAATTTTACTACCACAAATCGTCTGCTATTTTTCTATTCAAACTTTAAAAAAAAAAAAATGAAAAAGAAACGTGAATACAGAGTTACAGCTTTATTTATCACAACAATAAATAAAACAATTCCAAAATGTAATTGCATTTTTTGTTAAATTATATAAACCGGTTAAATGATTTTCTTTTGGAACGTTCTTAAAAAAGTTTGTTCATCACGTTATTAACCCTAGTTGATGTGTTTCATGTTAATTTCGAATAAGATTACAACTAATTTCAGAGATAAGATTCAGCTAATAAGAATAAGATTCAACTAATGACAGAAAAATAACTCATGCTATTTTTCTGTCGGAAGTAGTGCAATTCAGAATAACAATATCTCCTCTCGAATTGTATTTAAGAATATGCTTGATGGACTAGAAAGTACAGTTTCCTCCAACTAGAAATGAAGTTGCTTCTCTAGAAAAAGTAGAACAGAATAAAATTATATTATTAGTCATAGTGTTCATTTTTCCGTACGAAACAATTGTTTAGCTGAGGATAAGTTTATCAGATATAATTACATAGTAGATAGTTTCTTTATATAAATATTTTATGTTTTAAAAGGATATTTGAAGAGATTGATATTTTTAATATGTGTCATTTAATAGTTTTAAACGTAAATATTTACGGTTTTTGTACTTTTAATGTGTATTAAATTTTTTACAATGTTAATTAGTGTTCTTTCGTGTGTCGTTTTTTGTGTTGCCTTTTCTTATTTTATATTTTTTTTAAACTGATTGTTTTTATCTCTTCAATTGTTAGTAATATTTTTGTCTTTTTTTTTAATTTTTCGTTTTGTGTATCGTGCTGCACTCTCTACAAGTGGAGCTTTCTTTCCCTCTCTTTGCTTTACATAAAAAAAAAATGTAAAATTAAAAGGGACAATGATTTTTTTAAATTTGATTTAAGAGGCACTTAAGACATACTTAAAAGTGTGCTTTGCATTTTTTAAAAAAAATTTCATCTCTGTATAATAATTTCCTTTTATCGGTTAAGGGCACATTGATTTCAATTTTTTATGAGGATGTTTAACATAGAAGTTTATGGAAAAATTTAGGGCTACTTTTATTAAGAATATTACACAAAAATCGACTAACTAAATATATTATAGTTATTAATAGTATAATAAGATAATTAAGTATATATATTACCGTTAAAGTGTGAAATCCGTTATTTCATAGAATAACTAGATATTTCAGGAAAAACTGGAAAAATCAGTTAAAATATACAAAATCATTGAATTCTGCGATTTAATTTGATATTCTACAGAATGACTACTTGATGGTTAAAGAAAAAATACAGAACTCGAAAGTTTTTTGAAAAGATTCTAGCTACTTTTAATCAGTTTTGAACCGCTTATAGCTGCTTTGCAATAACGTGTGCGTGTGTATACCCTTCATTCCGTTACTTTTAGAAGTATAATTCAGGCAGTATATCCCCTCAGGGGGCTCACCTTCTATAGGTGAGTACGGGTGTCGCAATCCCGAGGTGCCCTAGTGAACTTTTCCTTTTTCCAAGGGGTTTACTGTCTTTGGTAAACACGGGCTTCACAAACCCGGGGTACCCTAGTGATCCTACTCTATTTTCGACCCTCTTTCTTGTCATTCAATTCATTCTTTCTTTCTCTCTTCCCGTCTAGACCACAGATATTAAAACAAATGTTTGGCGCAGTATAGCCGAAATCGGCTCTTGCGCCAATAAACCCCAAAATCACCTCACCTCACCTCAGGCGGTGTATTTATGTTAGCGTTTTACATTTTAGATTATCAACAAAGACTTTTGCAACTTGTTTTCAAGTAATGACTTCTACAGGAATGGGAGACTAACCTATAAATAAAAAAGACTCAATATGAAAGAATTGAATCTATATTTAATAAGCTTGGGACAAAGGGAAAAAGTTCTGCATTTGCTCCTGAAAAATTATTAACTTTGATAGTAGAAGTGAAAAGTGCTAAAACAGCACAGAAAAAAGTACCACATGACTATTGGTAACTCCAGTGTTATAATAGCCTTAAGTTCAAGGAGTAGACATGTTAATTGTGCCAGTAACAGATGCAAAACATATCCTCCCCTCCCCCCTTTCTGCTTAACTAATGTTAGCAGTATGAGTCAAAAGAAATTATATAATCTGCATTTCCTTATTATTTACCAATTAATCATCCTCCATAGGGATAAAGTGTATTTTTCGAGAGGTTTTAGCTATTTATGATCAATTAATTTATAAAATAATTTTGAAATTGTTTATTTTTCACTTACGATCTATCATTAGTTATTTCATAGAATAACTAGGTAATGTATAGAATGTTTCATCTATTATGTACTTTAACTGACTTGTCTAGTTATTTCATGAAATACCTAGCTATATATTCTATGAAATAACTGAATTATATATACTTTAACGCGGTAAAATATATACAATAATAGTATATATACTTAAGCAGTGGCGCACACAAGGGGGTGTCCTGAGGGTCCGGACACCCCCCAAAGCCCTTGAATTTTTTTCGATTGATGATAATCCTATATATATATATATACTGTAGCATTTAATTAGTACTTGTAATTAACAATTTATTTTTTTATGCTAATTATAAATTCAATAATTTTTTTTACTGTTTTTTGTTAACAAAATAAACAAAATCAGAAGAATCAATTGGTTTTGTCTTGAGGTATGATGCGAGTCGGGGGACTTTCGACCATGGACTCCCCCTTGAAAAAATTTTATGTGCGCTACTGTACTTAAGTTCTAAGCCCTTGCTGCGTGATTTCAGTCCACTTGGAGAATAAATAAATTACAATACAGCAATAAATTATCAACATAAATGGTATCTATAAGTTAACTTTACAAGATAACAGCAATAAAATTGAAAATTATAACAGTAGTTGAAGCCGGATTATAATATTTTTATGCCAAACTAAAAGTACATTGAAAAAAAGGGAGAAATTCGTTCATGTGCTAAGTTCATTCAAATATCTCCTGCTTATAATTCTAGAGGCAATAGGTGACCCATCTCTGACTTGAAGGCGCTGTTTCACTGACGTCGATACATCATCTTCAATTATAATTATTGCTCACATAATTAAGTTATTTCGACTCTTAATTATAGTTTTAATGTCTTGTATTTTGTATCAGTAATGCAACGATATTACCTGGATGATAAATTTCAGATAAAATTTGATGAATATTCCTTTTTTTCCCCCTTACGTGTTTGATTTTTGTATTATTGCATAATAAAAACATCAAAGTATTTTATGGATTTTGTTTCGTTATGTACGTAATAGATAGATCAATATCAAGTATGTATAAATATTACTTTTCCTCTACACGCATATATACATATACCTTAAAATATGGGTCTTTTTTAAATTAGAAGAATAATTTAATAATTTATCAATCTTTTTTCCCTTTCAAATTTGTTTTCGTTTATGTAAAAGTATAATTAAGAAATGTTTTCTTTAAAAAAACACATTTAATTATAGGTTTCAAAAAATGAAGTATTCATTGATAGTATAATCACGTACTTCTATTAAGAGCTATAAATGTTTCATTATCATACTTACATATTCCCACGTACTAACTTTTTATCGTCCGTGGTTATTTTTTTAACCGAATAAAAATTCTTAATTACTTTCTTAACTGTACATGTTTATGAAATCTCATTTACGTTGTTGAATGTTAAAAAAAAAAACATTTCGTCTGCTTTTAGTAGACCTTTCAGAATATTGATAAATTCATTACACTTTTCACTTTCGATAACTCAGTTCTTGGAATTTTAGAATTAGTAAAAGGGATGCATCTACAAGTTAAGTCTATCTTAATTAGCCATTTTTTTCTCTCTCTAATTCTTTTGGTGCACTTTAACAAAAATATGTAAACAAGGGTTTTTTCCTTTTTAGCTGGAAAATTATTTTATTATTTTTTAATGCTTTGGTTATTCTATGAAAAGAATTATTATATTGAAAATCTTCCAAATGAACTAAAAAATTTAAATATAAAATTCACAGCAAATTGATTGGGATGACGGAAAATTAAACATTTTTGGTTCTGATAGGCATATAATAGCTTGTAAATGAAAAAATGAGGAATTTAATCACATGAAATTATGTGGAACAAGAACTTCTCCACCTTCATGCTGAAGCATGGAGATGGAGAAGTTCTTGCATGGAAGTGTAAATCGGCCTCAAAATTAGATAATTTGGTATTTTTTGATGGTATTGTGAATCATCAGCTCTATTTAAATATTTTAAAGTGAAATTTTAATTTATCCCGTGAAAATTTGGATATAGGAGACTACTTCATTTTTTAACAGGATAATAACGCCAAGCGCTCTGCTCTCAATGTACGCCGCTAGTGTCTCTATAACTGTCCAAAATTCTGAAAAAATCTCCTCAATCAGTTTATTTAGCCCAGTAGAACATATTTGGTGCGAATTTGATTTAAAAAAAAAGAAAACATGACATATAATCACATAATGGGAAGTAAAAACAATAATAACAGAAGCATGGACGGAAACCGATGCAGAAATTACAAAAAACTGATTAAATCTATAGCAAAACATTTAAAAGTTATTGTGGACACTAAAAGATATCCTACTAAGTACTAAAGTGAGAAAGAAATACGATATTTAAAGCTAAGTTGAGATTTTTGTTAGGTGTACGAAGACTTTTGTGGGGTAATTTTTCAATAGCTTTTTGATTATTAATTTTTAAAAATAATAGTTATATCATTTTTAAAAAAATAATCATGTCATTCTATTAAGATATCATAAAAAAATTCCAATTCCAATATATTAATTTTTTATGAGTCGAAAATATTAAATTTTGTAGGAAATTGCAAGTGTACGAACACTTTTGGGGACCACTGTATATATAGTGGCGCACACAGGAATTTTCCAGGATCAAAAGTCCGCCATTCTCGTATCATACCCCTATACGTTGCCAATTTTCGGGAACAAAAAACAATAAAATATAAATTATTGAATAAATAATTAGCATTAATCAATAAAATTAATTATCAATAAAAAGTACTTTATTAAATTTTACGTACTGTATACATAGGATTATATTCAATGAAAAAAAATTAAGAGCTACGGGGGAGATCCGGAGCTAGGAACCCCCCCCCTCCTTGTGTGTTCCACTGTATAGATATATTTATTTAAATCTAAAAAGCAATCGATTACTATACGCAGACACAATTATTTCTGCTTTTTCTTCAATAACACAATATCCCCTTACAGGTCTTGGCTGCCTCAACAACACTCTCCTTCCAGCGTCCTACACATTTATTTACTTTTATTTAAAAGAAATGTACTGTAGAGCAGGGGTGGCCAACCTTTTTGGGAAGCGTGCCACAATCCGATTAAAAAAATTACGCGTGCCAGTCTTCCAACTTTTCCACCAAACTAAAAAATATACAAAAATGAAAAATTTTACTAATAGGCTTATTATGGGTTATTTACACCAAAACTTTTTTTTAAAATGCAAGTTCTATATAGTGAAAATGTAGAAAAGGGGGGGGGGTATAACAAATAAAACAAAAGTAGAAACTTATGCTTTATTGTTGGTACATTTTTACAGGATCAATCAGTTAGCTTAGGTACAAAATAAAAATAAGTAGCTTGAAACATGAAATTTTGAATGATTACTTAGAAATTAGTACTTTCTTAATGTGGCTTTTGAATTTGTAGTGTTTTTTTTACTAAATCATCTATATTTGGATTAGTTATTGAAGATGCTAACAAAATTGAGAGGATGTCTATTATGGTTTCTTCTTTGCATTACAGAAATCGTAAATAGCCAACACCTTCAGAAAAACTTTTTTATCTGACATCACACTGAGAGCCAATAGCTATAAACACTTAACTTCAGCACTACAAGGGAAAGCTGAAATTCGAGTGGAAATCCGAGATGTTAAAAATTAACCGCACCCGAGAGAGGGTGACTTTTTGGGCAGATTTGACCCTACGAGAGAGAGAATTTATTTGTTTTTAGTGTTTTACGTTACTCAAAAATTTTCTCGTAAAGTTACAATGCTGTGGAATTGTAAGTTTTGGAGCATAATCTAATTTTTGGCACTATACTGGGGGGGGGGGAATCTTGTTTAGCACCTTTAAAATCTCACGCTGAAAATTTCAGTTTTTTGCATATTCTTTTTATGATAATTTTCTATTGTAATTAAATTAATTGAGTAATATTTTCATAGCATTTTTCTAATTTTTCAATACGTCTTCTCGTGCCACAGTTGCGACTCCCGCGTGCCACAATCTGGCACAGAGAAACTCCAGTTACAGAGTGCATAAAAGAAAAACGAACAGTAAGACCACAAAATTACGCCAAACACAATTGAAGAGAAATGAATAGTTAAAAAAAAAGACATATATTAAGGAAAAACTCCAAAAACATGACACAAAAAACAACGCACTAAAAATATTGAGAATAAAATTTAATGCATATGAAGAATTCAAAAGCTGTAAAACTTTACATTTAAAAATATCAAAAGACGTATTAAACATATTAAATTCTTCAAAACGCTTCTTAAAAATTTCATAAAACTTATATAGCGAGAAACTATTTATATAATTAAATCTGTTTTTCAATTCCTATTATATTAGCTCACTCTCTCTCTCTATATATTTATCTTGTTCAAATTTTCAATCGTTAATAAAATACTTTCTATTCATCCATTTAAGTCCAAATAAATTTTTTTAAACTTGTAGTGGATAACACTAGATGTTAATACAGTTTTTCAAATATTATTTCATTAATTACCGGTTAATTAATTAAATTTAATTAATTACCGATTTTTGACGCCAACTTAGATTCGTCTCTATTGTTGTAACAATGTAATTGTTAACAATGACAAAAGTTGGCGTCGGAAACTGGTTTTTCACCCAAACTAGCCAAACCGGATGTGCATTGTACAACAATGCAGACAAATCATGCTCTTTTTTCAATTCTACTATTAGTTAACTCCCTCTCTTTCTATATATATATCTTGTTCAAATTTTCAATCGTTAATAAAATACTTTCTATTCATCCATTCAAAGTAGGAATTGACTTAATTTTTTTTATATATTAATTGTGTAATAAGGAATAGTTTCCCAACTTTCTCGCTGGTACATAAAATAAATAAAAAATGAAAACTGTTTATAAAATATCAATGCCTCATATGACCATACTTTGTATCAACCCTGAAATTTTCGTTCCTAAGTTTAAGAGTTTGATATTGCTGTGACTATATGATCTGTATTCTCTTGTTATGTTCTTACATATTGGTTAGCATTTTGTTAAAATTGCTGAAAATCTAATACATTATTAATGATTTTATCTCTACTCAAGCGTTTGTATTAAAATGTGAATCTTAGTACTGGAATTTCCGTTAGGTTTGATTGAGCACAATATAAGAATGTTAAGAACATAATTTATAGAAGGCTTATATTTGAAATTCTTTCGAGTTTCGGACCATTTGAAGAAAAAAAAATGTTGCTACCGAATAGAACTTCTTGTCGTTTCTAAGTGCTTATGTTCAAAGAAATGTCGGCTTCCAATTGAAAAGAACCCCTGATCTTCTGAATGCAGTTATAAATGGCGCTGAAAAGCGTGAATGCCTAACGATCAAACGGTTCTAAATAGTTGACAGAAGCCGGCAAAACTGAAAGCAAATACTAGGAATATTTTTCAGTGGAAATACCTGTTCTTGTTCCTTCTCATTGGCTGAAAATAACATTCTAACTATATAAAGGAGTTGAGCTCTGTGTTCGAAATGTACCCGAATATATTTTTTCCCCACTGTGGTAAGGTGTTGACTGTAAGTGAAACTCTTTTAGCTAAAATACAGATGTGCATCTGGACATTCATAAGAAATCCTCAATGTGGTTGTTCTTTGAATTATCTCATGAAAATTGAAATAAATGTACGTAGAATTTTAATATTAAATACTTTATTAGAAATTTTCTTATATTAATTTTTCAATAAAAAAAAAGAAAGAAAATATTTTCAAACTTGAAATTTGTTAAAACATTTCATTCAGCATTTTGTTAAAATTTGTTTCAGATAAATTTATCAAACTGACGTTAAAAGTAATCAAAACAACTTTAAATAAAATTCAGGTTTTTATTTATTTACTGTTTTTTTTCGAAAAATTATAAGCAAAAACAATAATTTCATAGGTTTTGTAACTTCTAATCAAGTTGTAACTGTCTTTTTTTCTGTTAAATTGATGAAATCGTATAGAATAACTAATTATTTCATAAATATAAATCTTGCCTTTAAACAAAGATTCCTGTTAAGTATATTTTTCGAAATTTTAGTTATATTTTATTTACGAATTGTTTATTTCACATACAAAAATGAACATTGATTTGTTTTTTAATTGTGGTTATTTCAGTGCTTGTGATGCTAGTTAAGTTTAATATAAAACTACGTAGGAATTTCAATTTGGATATGATTAAATATTGATATTTAACATTGGATAAAATTTATTTGGTAAGTTTTTATCTTTCTCAATTCTTTTCACTTTTATTAAATATAGAAAAATAAAATAAATTTATTTAAATATTTACCAAACCATACGTTTTATGTGTTACATCAAAATCCATTCATATTCTACTTCTTAGGAGAGAAAAAAATGCATACACGCGATAAATATTGTGACTATAAAAAAGGAGTTATAATATAAACTTCAAGTACTTTAAAATAAGTTTTAATCTTTAAATGCTTTTGTTTTTTTATAAGAATTCGACATTTTTTTTATTGAAATAGAAGTTTAATCATTCTTGAGAAAAAGTAATTGTATTTCCTCCTTTGATAAAATTATCTTTTCTAGTTCCACCATTTAAAGTGAAATTACGTTTCTCTTTTTCATTATTATATTTGAGTTTTCTAGTGTTAAAAATAAAAGTTTATTTTGCTACATAAATTATTTCTTTGAAGGATAAAAATGATTTCGAGATCTCTGCTTACTTTTCAGTTTCTTGTTTATTTTAAACACAAAAATGTCTTTTCTTGGTTGATAAAAATGTTAAAAATTTTCTATTAAACTTTTTTATTGAATTGTATCAATTCAAGATTTTTTTATTTTTAAATCAATGCTTTTTAGTCATAATTTTCCAAGAGTTTTAGTTTACCTTTTAATTTCACAAACTTTGTGAATTGTATTTTTCTTTATTTATGGAACAAAACTTCTCTTTTATTTTTTGCGTCTTAGTAATTTCAAATATTACGAAGAGAAAATCTTAATTTAAAAGTAAGAAAATAATATTTGCTACCTCATTCATATAGATATTTGTGCTTCGAGAGATTTTTATACATAGATTTTGTAGATAATTTGAATCATTGCATGATTGCTTTTGTATCAAGTAAGTCAAATTGCTGATTTCAATGGTGGATTTGCTAAGCACTACTAAAATTATAAGGAAAAAGAGTTAAATGAGATACAAAGTGCCAAATAAGAAATGTAGTTTTGCTATATGATAATAATTATAATTACAGTAATTTTAAGAAATGATGGTCACATTAAATAACCTACATAATTGAGAAAGGATATATATATATAGGCAGCTTTATCTATTTTCTTGCACTATTATGTATAAATTTTCTGATGAAGGCGAAGGTTGGAATCCCATAAAACAAACTTAACCCTACTTCATAGCTCTAAGTCAATGATAGCTCTGAAAAACATAATAGTTTTCCATTTTGGTAAATTGATTTTTTTATATGGATACACTTATATATTGGTTTGTTGCTCTTAGTTTTTGATTCCATAATATTTCAATTCTTTGCTTTGTACGATAATGCATTATGTTTTTATTTATTTTATTATATATATATATATGTAAATGTAGCAAAATGTGTGCGTTTTTAATAGTAAGTCTCTAAGGATAGTATTTTAATGACAATTGTTTTTCGTAGTCACCAACAGTCATTTTTTTCTCTCGTTACACAACAATTAAATAATCTCTGTAGAATAAATTAGTATGTTACAATTATTGATTCAAAGCTTAACATACGATAGAAGATTAGTCAAATAATTGCCTTGGCAATAGATGGAAAATGTAAACAAAGAAAACAAGAGGAAAATTATATGAACATTTTTATTACTTAAAAATAAATTTATAAAATATTTTTTAGTTTAACAACCAATTTCAAACATTATGGCTGCATTGTAAAGAAAACACATTTAAAAAAAAATCGGACAAAACAAATTATTTCCTAACAAGAATTGGTATAGACAATGTTCAACGTTGTAGTTAACATCTCAAAAAAGATTTCGTAAAAAGCATATTTACTGATGTTTGTTTGAGTAATTATTTTATCATTTTTATTTGAAAAATTCATGATCACACAAAATAGTTATAGAGAATGTTTCATATCCGCTTTGATATTTATGCATTAAATATGAAGTGGCGCGCTTATCCAGTAGGATAGAACCAGGTACCTTTGGATCCGAAGCCGAGTAACTTATCCACTACACCAAAATGATCGCCATGGTGCGGAGGTAGTTACTGGCTTATATAGATGGTACCGCTACAAATATATTGTTAGGAATTTATGATTGAACGTTGACTCATCCCAGAATAAATTATCCTATACATTTTGAAACAAAGTGGCAGAGAGACAGTAAATGCACTCGACAAAAGATCCCTGGAATGAATTTATCGTAAATTTAATTCGACGACCCTCAGTGTCTTTTAGAAACAAATTAAAGGTTAAAAATTTCAAAACTGTACAGTATAACTGTACATACCGATCTAGTATAATCGCAACCATGATAAAATAAATTATAGCTCATTAAACTGCATGGCCGACTTAGAACCTACGACTTTGATCGACGAATCCTAACAGGCAATAAAATTACCGCTAATTTCGTTACTGCCAGCATATTTCTCAATACTTCAATAAAAAAAGTGAAGTATCTATATTTATCTCCAGTTGTGGTTACTGTATCGCAGTGGTCTTCAAACCTTTTCGACTCAAACCAGTGGCAAGTGGCGTGTAAGTTACGGAGTTCCCATCCTCGAAGGGGATGTACCTCCACATCAGAATTATTGAGATAGACTCATGGAACCCCTTGAAATATAAGGTGTTTTGGGGTACCCTATTCCCCTTTCCCCATACTGTTAGAAGAATATATATTAAAATAATATTTGAAGTAGATCACAGAAACGCGCGTTATGGGTACTGAATGCAAAGATAATTAAAGAATGTATTGCATTTTATATTGAAAAATTTCAATCTATAATTTTAGTATTATTTACTCATTAATAATACAAATTAGTGCTCCAAGTCTCATCTGCATATGGATTACATGTAATAACTGGAATATATGCTTGCATTTTCTTACACAACCTGTTTAAGTCTCCGTCGAATAAAATTACCTGCAGTCACATTTCATATTCAGCATTTAATTTGTTTTTATATTTTGTTTTTGTAGTCACTCATATTGAGAAATATTTTTCACTTAAACACGTTGTTTTGAAGGACATTCAAATGTTTATAGGTGTGTGAGAAATCCCGTGTATTTTGAATGAATTTGCTTCCTAAAATTTAAGAGCTGTTCTTGCTGAAATTTAGATTTTAACGATGAATCTGCTGGTACATCGATAAGTTATTCTCTCACCTTCATTATAAGTGCTTCTTTCCTCAAATGGAAAAAAAAAGATACATTTTTCAATAGAGAACTATTTAGTTTAGAAAAACATTGTACTAACGAGTACGAAATTATTTCGTAGAACCTGGCATTATAAATAATTTAATAATCTCAATCTAATAGTTAGTACATGTAAAGAAAAATGTTTTAATATTCTTTTATTATTATAATAAAAGTTTAAAAAGTGTTGCAAAAAAGTTATATTACGTATAAATAAAATTTCTGTTTTAATAATTGGGGTAAAATTTAGATACTTGTGATTATACAAATATCATAGAGTACGTTAATTCATTATTTTACATACACATTTATAATTTTCATTTCTAATTTTTATTATGACTCGTTGAACCTCTGGGGGTAGACCACCTTGTGTAACCCCATGATTCCGTGGAACACAGTTTGAAAACCACTGCTATATCAGCTTACAGTTAAGCAGCTTTAAAAATTTACATTAAGTAAAATATCCACCATTAGCAATCACTTGAGATAATTCGAATCCACATTTTTTGGTTAGATCAGTATTGCATATCATATATAATAATGACAGTAAGTTGTTTACATATATCAATTGTTCTACTTCTTGTCGTTTTTAACTGATTGTCTATTTCAATTTAAAGTTTAAATTATTATGAATATTTTATCACATTAAGATACTGGGATATACGAATATAAAATGAACGTAGAATTGAAACGCGAATATATCTTCCCGACAACAAGCAACTTCGTTCCTAGGCGAGGATACTGAACCTCTGACGATGGAAAGTAGATTCGTAGATGGAGGGGTCTGTTTCATCCTGAACATCTGCTCCCACCGCTCACTTTCATAAGCTAAAGTTACCTCTCAAAGATTTCTACTACCCAAGCGGAACAAAAACAGCACTCTCTCTATCACGTTTACCTTGTAACAACACAACGCCAGATCCAGAATTAAAAATTTTCAGCCGCGGGCTGAATGGAAATGTCGTTTATTATTTTTAAAATAATAACGCGGGTCAGGATTTTAAAAAAAATATGAATGTAAAATTTTGTTGGTCCAGATGTTCGAGTGAAAAAAAACCACACCATATGGTTTGGAAAGTTGTTAAAAATATTTTAAAAATAAAATAATGTTGCAATATATTTATTTCGTATTAGTGAAAGCATTTAGAACGTTTCCCAGTTTAGAGGTTGATAAAAGAAATTTTAACAAGTTAACGTGTGAGGTTTTCAGTGTATATTGTAATTTGAAAAATTACATTTAAACTTTTATAAATAATAACAAACATTTTATTTCGTATTGGTGTTAAAAAGATATTTTGTTTAATAGTTTAGATTAATTGAATTCTCTAATAATAGATATATTTTCGGGAAATTTTTTTTTTATATCGTTATCTGATTGATTACGCTTAATTCAGAAATTTATTCATCAAATTCAAAATTTAATATTGCTATAAATTAATGCAATTGACGGGAAATCTAATGTACAGCAATACCCAACATTTAAAAATGATTTAATTTATTTGAAATTGAATAACATCGAAAATCTTTCAGAAATACATAATTTTTTTTCCAAAATTTCTACTAATATATATATTGAGATTACTTCAATTTCTAAGATACATTTTTTTAAAGCATATTATGAAGAAAAAGATGAATATTTCTTTCTTTGGATAATAATTGTAAAAAATTTCTAAAATTTTATCCAAATGAACAATATTTTAATTTCTCTCAGTAAAAGAAATTGAACTGAACTGAAATCAGAGGCGACACAGCCCATAAGGGTCAAGGCCTATCTCAGCTTTCGTGACCTTAGGCGCTGGGGTGCATGTGCATGTGTTTCGGTCAAGTTGTCAGTCTGATGCGAAACCCCCAGTGTTCATTACCCCAGCAAGCTTGGAACTCAATTTATCGACCCACTGAAGGGATAAAAGGCTGAGTCAACCTTTCCCAGCCCGGGATTGTAAAAGAAATTACTGTATGAAAAAAATTCTGAAATGGGACGTTGTAAACAACAGATCAACAATCTTTTACAAATTTGTGAAAAACTATTCTTTTAGTCTTGAGACAATTATTAATTTTAAATAAAATACAAAGAAAGGAAAATATAAAAGAACTTCCATAAAAAATGTCAGTATTAAACAATTTTTATAATTGTAGGAATAAATTGGACTTTTCCTCTTATTTAGGCCAATATCTGCTCCACATGGATCCAGAGCTGAGTGCACGGCAGCGCGCCAAATGAATGGCGTCCATTTCTTCATTGGAGTGTCACAGTTTACTGGGCAATGCCTATCATGTTTAGATGCTGAAAATAGAATTATAGGTCTACAAACAATAACAGTAATAAAAAAAATATCAAAATTTTATTTCTATGTTTAAATAAATTTTATTTTTATAACACATGCTATATATTTACATGAAATGTGTATTTTTCGCAAAAATTGCTTTAAAAAAGTTGAATGTGCATTTATGTATATCCAGTTTTACAAAATACTGCTTTATTAATATGCCATATAACAATGCATCTATAGTTAATTCAACCTTTGTTTTGCCTTTAATTTAGTTTTTTTAATGTAAAGTTAAAAAAAAAATATTTGCTTCATATCCCTTTTCCAAACAATACATAACTGCTACAAAAATAAAAAGTAAAAAAATAATAATAATAATAATAAATGCATGCAATAAAATAAATAAATAAAATAAAAGTTTTAGACCTGTTGTTTCAATAACGGAAAGCTTAATGTTTTCGTTATAAGTGTAAAAGGAAAAAACAATTATTTTATCAAAATTTTTTATAATGGTATTTTAAAGTAGTTTCTTGATTTTTGTGCAATTTTATTCGCCAAAAATTATTTGTCAAAAAATATTATTAATCGAAAAGATTATAGTAAACAAAAGATTTCTCGTATCACTATATCTTCGCTTTTTCAAATTATTTATTCTTCTGCATGTTTTAATTACTTTTTTGAAAATATTCTTTTACTACAGATATTTAAGTAAAGGAATAACAAAAAATATCTTCAAAAAGACGAATAAGCATAAATATTTTTGTTTAAAGTTTTCACAGTTTTTTTTCTTTAGAAATTCTTATTTCAACTTTTTTTATAAATCACGCTTTAATAAACTTCGTTAGTCCTCACAATCTTGATAATTCAACATGCATCTAAAAGAATTCTCCTTTCCTCTTCTTTAACCGAGATTTTGAGTCACGTGACGAACAATTGTTTGAAATACTCTTTTCTCTCTCACAAATATTAAATTAAAGAAAGTATTCAGCCATTTTCCAATACGACAGAAAGAGTTTCATTTTATTATAAAATGTGTCGCTAAATTTAGAGGTTTATTTCCTAGTAAATGCTTTCAATGTCAAAAGATTCCATTATAAGAATTCTTTGGTGGAAGAGCGAGAGAGAGCGAACGTTTCGCGAAGCGGATCGCAAAGAAAATAAGGGCTTTCCTCAAAAAGAGAACGACCCTAATCAGATTAAGAGGGTGTCAGAAGGGGTGTTCCGAGCACTCGCGAATCTGCATCCAACCAGTGTCTGCTCCCGATCACCGCAGAATCTCCCTCATTCCCAGCACAGCTGTCACGCACACGGAGAACAGTATTTTTTCTTTCTTTTTTGTTCCCTTTTCTTCTTTTATTTTCTTTCCTCCCTTTTATTTATTTTTTCTTTCTTTTCTGCCTATTATCTGTGTAAAATCTCATTGGCAAGTCAAAGGAGATTGAATATGTAAAGAAAAGGTATACTTCCTAACGCTACGCACCAGGTGGAGCACGATTTTTTGTTTTTTTGTTCTTTTTTCTTGATTTTTCGCAGACAACGATCTCCGATTGTAAAAAAGACCGTTTTATCTATAGCTGATTTTGCTTTAGCATGAAGATAACAAAGTAGAATTAAATAAATAAATAAAAAAGAGGAATAGAAGACCATTAACTCGACAATAGTTCGTAGCTAAGTAGTTTCTTTAGGATGAGGATCGATTTTAATAAAAGCATTAATGGCATTTTCTGAGTTGTAAACAGAATACTTAAGATATTGTTAGAATTATAAAAACATGTTTGTACTCTTGTGTAAATTTTTTCTCTAGAGTAAACATCTGCATTTTAGAAAAGCTTCTACATATAACTGAAAATATATGATTATTAGATTTTACTTTGTTTAAAATATTCTTATTCATTTGCATTTTTATAATTTAATGGTATTCCTTGATTTCTTTTGTTCTTTAAAAATGCATATATATATTATATATATATATATATATATATATATATATATATATATATATATTCATAGTTTTTTTTAAAAAAAAATCATTGCAGTATTCAGAAATTATTTTTTGTTCAAACCAATAATAAAATTTTAGAATTTTTTTTTAGATATGTGTTTATATTAGTTTTTTGGCTGAAAAAAACTCACTTAAGTGGTTTACGCTGACATCAATCTTACTATTTGTAAATGTGTCCTACGGTTTGATATTTTTTTATCGTCTGTTTTAAAATTTTATTGTCCCGTTAAAAGTTTGTTCATTGTACATGTCAAAAATAAATATTTTGGTAAAAAATTTTATAATAAGCATTCAAATGAAAAACGTGTTTAAATAAATAACTTAAAAAATAAGCATAAACACTTACATTATTTATTAAAACACTTTTTAATAAATAATGTCCCTCTACAAGTGTTTTTATATTAGGCGAATAATTATTGTACGTGAAAATAATCGAATTACTTTCTTGTTATGGAATCTTTTTATCAATGCTGAATTTCTACATGAAATACTTCTGAATTAATTTCGAATTCCTCGAATTTAGCATTCTTTCGTTATTTATGGATTATGACATATTGCTGAAGGAAAAAAGTTTTTTTTTTAACCTTTCTCTTTTGATAAAATTTTGTATCATTCATCTTCAAATAAAAAAAAAAAACCCGTTTTGTGAAACCGTTAAGAAAAAAATCAAGGCTGTTTCCAAACCAACAAAACTAAAATAACGCACCATTTATTTATTCTCATTTCCGCATAGGACGCAAACGATTCCTTACTGAGCCATTCTTTCTGTTGTCACTCTTGCCACATATCAACCACCCTGGTATTTAAAAGGCTGTCCTAATAGCCTATCCACGGGTAGAAGAGAGGGTGGGCTACGAATTTTTTTTTGAAGAGGAGCCCACTGTGACACCCATCCATCTCTTTAATGAGGCTGGCCGAAGGTGGTGAGCCCACCCCCTCCTTCCTCCGTTTCGAACGAAAGGGGAAGAATCGTCTGCGAGAGATATTCTAAAGGAGAAGTTATAGAGCTGCCCCCGGCGCTGACTTGAGGTGTGTGTGGAGCCACTTACACTTCCCCTCAGGTTTCGCCACCTGACTCTTGTAATTGTCCGCTAAAGTGATTTAAAATGGGATAGGAGAGATAGTGTGTGAGTTAAGAGCCAAGCCCTGTTTTGAATGGAACAGAAATCGTTTGCGCTTTGATAGAGAATGTTTATATTTTTGTCAATAAGGCGATGGTTGCACAAAGAATGCTTTTATATTCCTTTTTAGAACACAGAGCTTTTTGGGGTTCTTCATACTGATAAAAAGGTTTTTAGATAATAACGATTTATTATTTAAGGTTGTTCCTTTAAGCAAATTGTTTTCGATAGTATGAGTATGTTGAGAGTAAATGTAAAGTGTTGTCCTTTATTTAATGAAAAATATATTTACAGAGAAAAGTAATTTTGTAAATTAACGAGAAAAAAAACTTCTACTTAAAAGTGAAGGAAATTTAAAAACTTTCTATGCATTTGTAACATTTGTTGTAAATCTGTGTTCCTTTCATTAATAAAATGCATAAAACAGAAAAAACAAAGAATATTTATATAGAAAAAAAGTTTATACTAGTCGTACTTTCAGAAAATTATTCTGCAAAAGCTTTATAATCGTTTGTCAGTTAAAATGTGTTATTTCTTGCTACATAAAAGGCAAAGCAATTTCAATATTTCGAAAAATAATTTCATTCATTGAGTATTTATTTTCTATGTATATTGCTCATAAAGTAGAAAGATCATTTTTGCCCAAACCAATTTACGACCAAAAATTGCTGTTATAATAAAAAAGGGATTATTTTTTGAACTACTCAATCAAGATGAATAGAAACCTTGAAGTGAATGGAATTGTTAAAAGCAAGCAAGTAGACAAAAAAGCTTTTTGTTTAACATATTTAAGCGTTAAATTATTTTTTTTATTGTAGTTTAAACAGAGTAAATCGTTGAAAGCAAACGGCTTTGCTGAAATAAATGACTTAACTTGTTATTAAATAAAAATATATTTAACTGTTGCTTCTGATTAAAAAGAAATGGCAGGTATTTAATTCAGAAAGATGGAAGGGGGATCAGTAAAAAAAGCAATGAAATTATAACAGCGGAAATGTTTATAACGTTCTCTAAGCTGATTAAAAATGAAACATTTGAGAAAGAATAATTTACTTGTATACGATAATTATTTCTTATTACAGTCTTTCTTGAATCATGTGACTTCAGCCACGTGCACTAGTCAGATGATAAATATTTCTCTCACATGCAGGAAAATAGTTTAAAATAGTTGATTGGTTTTTTTGTTATACACAGTGGCGCACACAAGGGATCCTCGGGTCTGGACCCCCAAAGCCCTTGATTTTTTTTCCGATTGATTACAATCCTATGTATATAGTATGCAAAATTTACTGAAGTATTTGTTGTTGCTATTCTTTTATTAAGTAATGCTAATTATTCAGTCGACTTTTTACTGTTTTTTGTTACCGAAAATCGACGAAAAAGCACACAAAATTTTAGCGGCATATTGGAGTATGATACTAGAATAGTGGACTTTCGACCCTGGACCCCCTCCTAGAAAAAATTCTTGTGTGCGCTACTGGTTATACATATATATTATCTAAGATTTAAAAAAAATTTTTTATTATGATTTGCATGCGAATGAGGGATATTGCCATTTAAACTTTTTTTTAATGAAACTTCATATCCCACATAACTTTATCACTCAATCAATCAGCTCTCGAAAGTTAATTCTCGGAACATTAAATCATTAACATCCTCTAGTAAGTATCAAACTGATTGAAAATTTCCCAGTTTAGGTAAAAATAAATGAATCGAATATTTTTATATATTTTAAGGTAATATGCTAAGGGGGAAATGCTTTAAATTTAGCTTCTGAAAAAATATTCCCACACTCTAGGTTTGCGTTTGTATATGTATATCCTTGTTTCTTATCAAATTAATTATGTTTTAAATACTAATTAGGTTAATTTTTGAACAATTGGATACAATTAAAAAATGTTTCTTTATTTAGTTAAAAAAAAACTCATTTCCTTAAATTTCTTGTTTTTTAACTTGATAATTGATTTGAAATAAAGTTTTTTTAACAATGTATGTGTTTTAGATCTTATTATATTATCTAATTAGGGCTAATTGTATTTTATTTTAAAGTAATTACTGAAAAGTATTTAGTATTGATCTTAAAGACATAAAACGCCCCCCCCCCTCCTCCTTTTCTTCCCGGCATGTCTTTCAGAAAATATCTACTTTTTTCCTAATTATTATTTTTTCTCTGGTGCGAGTTAAGATGCCTCGTTTCAAGTTAAGCTTCCTGCCGCTAATTGGAATCAACATACGAAAAACAAAAACACCACACAAAAAGTGGATAAAAAATAATAACATCAACAGTATTTTTGGGCGGTCTTAACGTGCAGATAAAAATCTAGACTAATTTGACGCACATGCGTGAGAACATTATAAAAACAAGAGTTCTGATATTTTTTATTTTATTTTTCTTCGAGAGAGGGGATGTCTCTAGAAGGTGAAAAAATTTTCTTTAAAAAAAAAAAAAGTCAAAAACGAAAGATTATAAAGAGAGAGAAAAAAAATAATAACGCTTTTCTATTTTATGTCTCTGAAGAGAAAACTAAGCGTTTTCTTTTCCGTTTTATAATCTGCATCCGCCGCTGAAGTGAAAAAAAAAACTATATTATAGGGAAATGGTGAAAAAAATGAATAAATAATTAAACAAAAACAGCTTGATTTGAGAGAACAACAGCTGTAAGTAACGCTCGTCTCTTTTCCTTTTGCTTCTTAACAACCATTTGACCTTGTTTCCAGGTTTTTTCTCCGGTTTTCACCCTCCCTTAGCTGATGGTGATCGGGACAGAACGGATAGAGAAATTACCTCCCGTTTCGAATCACGTGACTTATTTACATAGTAGCGAAAGAGAGTCGGGCCTTTTCCAACAAAGTTGTAGGCTTTGAACCGGCGCTGGCAGTCAGACATATTTGGCATTCTCTCGCTTCTCAACAATTATTTTCAAATTTGGCGCGTTTTACAGTAGAAATTTGGCGACAGACTTGCGGGGAGCGCAGTTAGAGAAAACTGCATTTTATAAAAAGGTCCCTTCGCTCACTCTTTTCCACCCTCCCTCCATCCTCCTTGGGAACAATCGATATTTTCTGAATTAAAAAAAGATTACAATTCAGTACTGTGCACTACTACGTTCCAATCGATAAGAAGAGCATTATTTTGGATTACAAAATCTTGGAAACGTTCCAAAATCATAATTGCATTTTTATTTTAAAAAGTGGGAGAAATTTTTCAAAGAATAATTTTTCATGCTTCTGCAGCCACAATTCGTAGAATTCGAAATTCTAGAACAACTTTTGATGAATTTTATAAAATCGTTCTAGTATTTCCTTGGACGAGAATGCTTAACTGCTCCTGAAATAATATTAAAAATAGATTGCATAATTTACAAAACATTTTTTAACTCTAATTTTCAAGGTCGTGGGATATTTTCATATCTTATGTTGTAAATTTCTCCATCTTATCTAAATGTCAAATCAAATGAACCCATCAAGAAATTAGTCAACGCTTATAAAATAAGCTTTGCAATTAATTTTTTTAAAAAAAATCGAAAGAACAGTAAAAAATATATAATATAAATTCCACTGATTATTAATTTTAAAGATTGTTAAAAAAAGTGTGAAAGTTTTTCTAATAAAGTGATAATTCTATTTAACTTACATACATAATTCTATATTCTAGTTCTCGGAAAATATAAAGCAAGCGGAATATATCTAAACCAGTTAAAATCTTTTACACAAATAATACAAGAGGTAGTATTTTATACTGCTGAAACTCTTTGAATAGATAATAAATTAAATTCTGTTATAAGGTATGTGATTATGGGAAGAATTAGCTTAGGGAAAAGTTTCAGAGAAGTTTTTTTACTCATAAAAAGCCATGAAAAAGAAATATAAAATCTTTAGAAAATAATTTAAACACTTTCTGCGACTTTTAAAATACTAAAAAATATTGAACTATGCACAAATTTTTATCCTTAGTTTGTATCAGTTTAAATCTCTTGACCTCAACGTTTTCTCTTCACTTTAAGAATTCGTTTTCTAATAATTAATTCAATTTAAAGAAGTTATTAATCAGATTATATTCTAGATTGAAAAGGTTACCAATTAAATTTTATCTAACAACACATGAATTTTTTTATAAAGAATTTAAAAGAAGTTTTTCAGAGTTGTAATTTTTTTTTTATTAGTATTATATATGTCACTCTTTACAATTATTTTTATTTTAGGCAACAAATTTTTGCAGCAAAATAAATCATAATTTTTTTCTTTGTAGTATTTATTTATTACAGTCAGTATAAAGGGAATTATTTTTATCTCTACGCATATATGAAGCAAATATATCCTATAGTTATAAAATTAAATTTTGAAAAGAATTTTTTTTTCTTTTGAGATAATAATTTCAATAGTTAAAATACTCCGATTAACATCGGAATTTGATCAGCTTTCTAATTCTTCGGATTTATTCTCAGCTCTATTCTATTTCTAAGATTTGTTCCATGTAGCCCAACAATTTAATTTTACTCAGGAGGTATTTGCGATTTTTAAAAAAATTTTTTTTTTAGTGAAATAACTAGTCTATGCCTAAACAGTGGCGTAACGTACATCCTCGCATTGCGGAGCGGGGGGGGGGGGGGACAAAGCTTGACTGACGTAAAGTATGCATTTAGGCTTGGGGCACAAAACCTGAATTTGCAGGAGAGGCCTAATATTATACCATACGCCACTGTGCTCAAAAGTTACTCGCATTTCAATTTTTTATTCAGTAATCAAATCCCTGATATCTTGTAAAATCTTTTTTCCCCCCTATCATTAATTTTCAAACGGAACATTATTTCGAATAGATTTTAAGAAGTAAGATAAACGTACTTCTTTCTTCGTAAATATATCACCAAGATCATATGGTGTGATTGTTTCCATTTTTTCTGTAACAGTATTGTTGGATTTTAAGCGGAATGTGGATAAAATAAACATGTTTGTCGATATGACTCATAAATTCACAACCAATCTTCTTCATATGCAACAAAGTGTATTACAAATAGTTTTAGTTGTTAGAGAGAGAAAAACTAAACTTTGAAGAGAGTTTATAAAATGGAAATGGAGAGGGAAAAGTGACTCATTCTCAATGATTCATGTATTCTATTTTCGCAAGCCAAACAATTCGGCATTCTTGAAAAATTCATATTTATACAGTTATTAATACTATGTATAATCGTAAATCCTGTTTTCCAGGTCTTTTATCAAGCGATTTTAAATAGTACTATTTAAATCATACTGATTGTTAAAAGAAACAGCGCTACATCCATCAACTACTAATATTGATTTAGGAATCTGTAATCTCCAGTGTATATTATCACTTCTGCTGTTTTATAAATAAAGTAAAAGATGTGAGCAAATCTAATATACAAAAATAAGGGAATGGTTCAATGATCTAATTCATCGTGGAAAAAAAAAATAACAATAGTTCTCTTGAATAGAATGAATGAAATCATCACTTACAATTTAAGCACTTTTAAAAATAATTATTGTACTTTGAATCATTTTTAAATCTGGAAATGTTTTAACAACAATTTCGTAGCGATTTATAAAAAATGGCAATTTATTAGTTTTTGATTTTCATGGAGGGTTTTAATTGTGTGACTGGAAAACTGTGGTTTTCGCGCACATGTAATTTGCACAAAACTATAAATAACATAAATTAATGGTTTGAAATTATTTTTTTAAAAAATTATTCTTTTGTAAAATTATGTATTAATTTCGTGAAAATTTAAAAAAAAAATGTTTTTTTTTTTGTGTTATTGTTTGCAGTTTTTAAATAGAGGTAATTAATCGAAAATCAAGTAAAAGTGCCCTCTATTTCCCATTTTCTGATAAAGCTTGTTCTTATCTCCCCAACATTTAATCTATTTTATCCCCAAAAGTTAAAAATTTTAGTAACAAAATTAGAAATAGTGTACTTTTTTATGTATTTATAAATTTTATAAAAATGCGGTCTTAACAGTATAACTTCATGCGGTCTGCACTATATTGACACAAGTATTTATTTAAGTTTAGTGTTCTCTCAATTTGATTAATTGTTTAACAATCATCACTAACGGTACATGATTCTTATAGCATTATGAACCATGTTGGAAAATTTGTGCAAACATTTCTAGTCTTTTTCACTTGGAGTCTTTTGTGTGTTTCTTGTCAACGATTTATCATTGGATATTTCAAGTAGAAATCTTTGGATTTTGGGAATTTATAATCCAAAGATAATTATAATGTATATTTTTTCTATATAATTAACATCCCCCCCCCCTCATTTCTAAAGGGTGCGAATTGGTGTTTTACCATTGCAGAACGTACTTCATTTTTAATATTTTATTTTCAATGGGGCTGCACATTGGTAATTTAAACCTTTGCAGACCTAGTACATTCCCCAGGAGCTGGTATTACTTTTTAGTGCTGCACCATAGAGGCGATACCAATTACAGCAAGCAATTTTGACGCCCAGTTTTCTCCTCAGAGGGAGGCACATGAGCTCTGACGATGTGATCCTGTACTAGGATTTTAATTTTTCCGAGAGCACCGAAGCCAAGCAGACACTCTAGGGATCTTTTACATGTCGTATAATCATACGACATGACCGCTGTCGATTTTCTGCATCATGAAAATCTGCCGACTTGGGCCGGGGTTGAATCCGCAACCTTAGGTGCAAAGGGCCAGCGACAAACAAACCACGCCTCCTAGCCGGCTCTATAATTAACATTAAACTATATAAAATCAAAATAAATGTACGAGGGTTGTTTTCAAACACCCACTTTAATTATAAAGCTTATAAGAACCTTTCACATAGAAATTTTCCACTGCAAGTAATGATTATTATTACACTAACTATAGATGAAAACTTATCACAAAGTTTTTTTTTATTTCGAACTCGTTTACATTTCTTCTATGTTTACTCGTATTCATGCTAAATTCTTATTAATAATTTAGCATAAAAAATACTGCGCGATCTAATGTCAATATTTTAACAGTTTATATTATGCCATTTCTTGGTTTTTTTTTAATATTTTAATATCTTAGTGATAATGCTTTAAAAAACAAACAAACAAAAAACATATTTGTAGTAAAATTATAAATTTTCTTGAAATGTCTGTGAAACATTCCTTTATTTTGTATATATGATTCACTCCCCCCCCCCCCAAGTTTCCTAAGAAATAGTTATCATGATAAAAAGACAGTATTTGCATTATTTTGGAATGGAATTTTGTTCGGAAAGTACAGCATTTAATTTATTGTAAAAGTGGCAAAACAAAGTTTTTTGTAATGATGAAAAAGGTTTTTCCCCTTCTTTCCTTTGTTTAAAATAAGTACATATTCCAAAAGATGGACAATTAATATATTTATACGAGTTTCAAATATCTACTTAAACGTAATTGTGTTTTGAAAAGAAAAAAATCTGAATGAAAAAAATTCCCCATATAAAGGTAAATTTAGATAGAAATATTTATAATTTTTATTGATTAAAATTGTGCATGGAAAAAAGATATTAATTGCTTTTATAAACAGTGAATTCAGTAATTTCAGTTGGGACTGAAACAGAGTTTGTATGACTCGGAAAAACAATTTTTTGATATCTATAAAATGAACTCTTTGCAAAATGATTTATAAAACTCATTAGCCTGCTACGCTTTTATTTTGTTAAATAATAAAATAATCCTTTAAAGTTTGTAATACATTTCGTGAAATGTTTCCAAGTTAATAACAGAAAAACAAATTGTTCAATGTTTATTTTCTAAATACGCTGACTGGTAAATTGTAAAAACCATCTTAAGCCTAATTCTATGGGAAATAAATACCCTCAAGGTGTGCAGTGTTTTCACATTTTCTATTCATATTTTCCTCATCATTTTATAATCATATGCTGATTGAGTCTTTCTAAAAAATGAATAATTTTTCGAAGTAATATATTAAAATTATATTATTTTTTTACAATAAATTAAACAAGTCCATAAACAGAAACAAAGAAAAACTATGTTCAAGGAAATTTTAGTAAAATTAGTTTATCGCTGATAGATATATATGTAAATAAGCTGAAGCGTTGGAAACGAAAATATATTAATAAAAATTTCTAAGCAAGGATTTTAATTTTTTTCAACTTAATACAAATCGATACAACTAAAATAAGTTAAAATGTAAAGCGCATGAATTTTAAAAAAATTCAAGTTTTCATCAAATTTACAACAAGCGTGAGCATAAAAACTGAAAAAATTTAAACATTAGTAAAAAAGTTTATAAAATGTAAAAGACGATGTATATTTTTATGGCAGTTTAATCCAGCGCGCAAATTCCTTTTGAATCGCGTCTCAAAAGGAAAGAAAACTATTTCCGAAATTCGGACGTTTAGCGGTAACATTGTTAGACATAGTATTCCCAGAATAGCTACAAAATAATAGTAGGTCGATAAAATTTCAGCTGGCGACCAAAAATGATAAACTACTATTTATGGAGCTCGCAAACTACGCCGAAATCTGGCGATGACAGCCTTTTTCAGTTCTGGCAACCCCTACCGAAAGAGAATAACAGCTCTCTAAAAACGCTCGCTGTGGCCTCCGTTCTGAGGTAAGTTATATAAGTGACTTTTTTTGTTTTTATTCGACATTAATGAGACAATCGAAAGTCTGGTATCAAATGCACTAAGTGTCTAAGCTCGTGTTAAAAATAGAAAAATAGCTTTCGGACAAAAATGTCGGATGGAAACATTTTGCTTTGTTCCATGAGTCACCGCTCACGCCGAATGGAAGGGGGGAAATATTTCAGAGTACATCTTTCGAAAACTTCGTCGGAAAATATATACAAAAAAAAGTTTTCGTACTTGTGTGCGTAAAGTTTGCTGTGGAACTTATAAAAATTATACTAGTACTGGATACAAAGTAAGAATTTACTTTCTTATTTGTTTTTGTATTGTGGGAGGAGGAGATGTAAGAGAAGAGCGGCGACATTAATTTCCGATTCATGAAGGAACAGCCACAGGGATTGCCGCTGGTAGCTCCTCTTGCTCCCAGCGGTGTTCGAAAGCATCATCCATGGAGAGATTTTTGTTCTCGCTGTGAATGTTAGGCTGTAAAAATGGTCTGCTCGTCTTTTCTTTTTCTCGCTCACAGAACTTTTTTGTTTGTTGTTTTCCGTGCGAACTTCTTTTCTCTTCTTCGATTGTTTAGATTGGCGCCTTTTTCCTACGAATGCGAAAGAAACTTTTCGCAACTGTTTGGAAGGAAGAAAACAAATGAAAACATTTTGACGAGTAGGGATTTCTCGCACGCTTTGTAGTTGTTGGAGTTGGCGGAAAGATTTGAAAATATTTAGATCGTTTTTAGCATTGAATACTGTTCTTAATATTTAAAAGTAATGTGTAAAATTTGAAAAGTTTTAAATATTTATTTTAATTCTAAATTTCGATAAAGTAATTTTACTAATGGTTTTTTTAAGAATGTATTCTTATTTTGGATGACAAATACTTAAAATTTGAAAAAAAATTCATTTAGATTAATTCGCTCGCTTTTAAGTTAATGCAATGTTTCGTAAAAATAATTATTGTAAGATTTATTTTGTTAGTTGGTACATAAAATGTTATTATTTTATAAAATATTTTAAAAATATGTTTTGTTAAGTTGATGAGAACACGTATAATATTAATGACGTAATATGAAGCATTCCGCACTTTAGTTAACGTATATAAATAAGTCTGTCATTACAAGTTCCGCGACTGTTAAGTTTGCGTTTTTTTAAAAAAATTGTTTTTAATCTGTTTAGACTTAGAGTCTAACAAAATGCGATTGTCATGTTAAAAAACATAATTTTAAATGTTAAAATTACTTTATGAACAGATAGATATAAATTAAAGGACGACTTTTATAAAATGTTATAAAGGTTTATTGTGTTTTATGTTATGTGTAGTAAGTGTTTATAAACAAATTTATATCCGTCTGATATTTGCGTTTTGAATATTATATCGTATATTATTTTAACCGAAAATAAACTTTGCAATTTAGTTATATCAAAAATTGTTTTAAAGCGGTTCTTTTATGGTGGGA
Source organism: Trichonephila clavata (assembly GCA_019973975.1). Classification (NCBI taxonomy): domain Eukaryota; kingdom Metazoa; phylum Arthropoda; class Arachnida; order Araneae; family Nephilidae; genus Trichonephila; species Trichonephila clavata. Next base: position 119,932 of record BMAO01014540.1, on the reverse strand, counting down.
ATAGGTTTTTCAACTAACTTTGTTAGAGATATTTGGAAAAATCGTAAGATCTAAAAAGTAATTAAAAAAAAAACCAAACTATTCCAGTTAAAGAAAATATTCAAAGTGATTTTTTATCGTTAAATATTTTTCTTTTATGTTGCATTTTAACTGTAAATTTTCCTGTATTTTATATTTCAACATCAGTTTATAATATGCATATCTAAAATGCTATATAAAAATTCTTATATGTAAATATTTGCTCTGATAGAACTTGCTCTTTAAAATTAAAATATAAACTGTTTATTTTCAAAAGTTTTGCTCTTTATTTTATATTTTTTTGAGTGGTAGTATAATGGAACTTCTTTTATTGGATGTCTTCTGTAAGCCATAATCTGAATTTTTTGAACAAAGTTTTCATTGTTTAAGCATCATAAAAGAGTAAAAATGAGCTTTAATTTAGAACATGATTAAAAGAATTGAATATTTACCTTATCTAATATTTACCTTTTGAGTATTTACTTTTTCTTTTTGCCTTTCTTTTGATATGCTTCTATCAAGTAATTGCGAGCAACATATTTTAAGGTGTCCATTTAGAAATTAATTGCCAAAAATTAGTAATTATTCAGTTAGACAGATCCTTTAATAAATTATTTTCTTGATTAAATTTAATAAAGACACGTTTCTTTAAAATCCTTCAAATGGAATTTTTTGTATGCATGTTGTATTGTATTTGTTTTTATAAAAACACTTTCCGGGCTGAAGAAAAGTAAGTTTTTTGCTCTTTCAATTTAATCTAAAATTAAAATACTATGATGTAAAAGAAATTCATGAGATATCTTTAGGATTCATAATTAAATAAAAATAATTTTAAAAAATTCGATTATTCATTATTAATTTAAAAGTTGATCTTGAAAAAGACCAGATAAAGTAAATATTACTGTAGAGATCAAACATGAATATACATGGGTCTTCCTTAAAATTTATATTTTGAGGTAAATTGTTTTTGAATATTTTGTGTAATGTACTTCTAAAAACTTTTAATTAGTTTGGGATGAAACTTTGAAACTTAAAATGTTATTTCAAGAAACTAGCAATTATAAATATGGAATGTAATAAAATATCCATTCTCTCTCTAATTTCGGTAATTATTATTTCTAAAACTACTAATATTGCGCATTCATTCTTTTACTACTTTAAAAAAGTATTGTTTTTAGATATATTTAAATATTAAAATATTTAAGATGAAATAAATAGGTAGATTTTGTATACAGGAAAAATCTTATTTATTTTCAGCAATTTATCTTCAGCTATGTACAATTGATTTGAAAAATGAAAAGTAAAAACAATTCTAAATCATAAGAATTAACAAAAAAGAATTGAGGAGGGGATTAGAAAAAATTCACTTTCTGCAAGTCCAGAGATATAAATTGGCTGCATTTCCATACAGATAATTAGATTGGAACTTTGAAAACTTTTGTAGATAACTGGCGAATACATTGAACAAAAATATCTTCTTTTGTATGGAGCAGACTCCGGAAAATTATGGAGGGGGAAGGGGGTTGACACAAGGATCCAAGTGGTCACAGTTGAAAGAAAAAAAAATTTGTTTCAATAACATTGTTTGATTTATTTTGACCAAAATGTTTTATTTAAAAGTTTTTCGGCTCACTTTTTTATGAAATGTAAATTTTTTAAATCCATTCTTATATAAATGGATAAATAAGCTTAAATGTGGCTAATTCTGGAAGAAATAGAGATAAGTAGATCTGTCTATTCTGCGAAATTCATCTGGAATGAAGACTAAAATATATTGTTTCATGCTCTCTTGTGAATTTGAAATTTATTGTAACAGCAGATTAATTTTTAGGCAATCTTATGTGTTTTACATAAATTATTAAAATGAGACAGTTAAATATCTAATTATGATGGGAATATAGGAAATAGTAAGAATAATAAAGTATAGGAAATGCATTCTATTTTTCTAAAGCAGTTGATTCAGTTGTCATTAATCTGTGTTTAGACAGAAGGTATAAAATTTTAATGGAAATAATAGTATTTGAATAGTATCACAGCATGTTAAAAATGTGTTGCAAGTGAAATTTACATAGACTTTTTTTAAAAATAATATTCTGCTATATCATTAGATATAGTTAGCTTTGAAAAAAATCTTGGGTTTTTTTATTGGAATTAATTTTGGTAACCAGCATTTATCATATTAAAAGGAGAATTTCTATTCTTTAACTACTTTGGGCTTTATTCTCCAGATTTTGTTCATATCCTGAAATGATTTCCTGTTTAATTAATTTAAATTACAGCCCTTTGTTTATTGGATAATACATTATTATGAAACTGAAAGTTTAAAATAGGAAAGAAATATAAAACTTAGTTTTCGCACCGTAACAAATATTAGCTTACGCACCATAACAAGTATAGGTTTAAGAAAAGTGCAATATTTCTTGGATGAACTTTCACTTATTTCTTTAAGCCTGAAATTTGAGAGGATATTGCACGTTTTATAAAAGGAAAATTTGTATAATTCTAAGCAGAGTATAGGATTCACATGGAATAAATTTGAAGCATAAGCTAAAAAACTGTTTTCAAAGCATTTTTAGTATTTAAATGTGAATAAAGTTATATTTTCCTGTTTTTTATTATTTGAATATTTGAAACAATTAAGTCAAATGATATAGTATAATCTATAAAAGATAATATTTTTCTTAATATATGCTGCTCTTCAATTTTTATTGCATATTACACATCAATATAGGAATTAATCAGTGGCTGTTTATCCATTGGGGGCTTGGGGCGGGTGCCCAGGGGCCCTGTTAAGCTGGACTTAACCAGATTTTCTGGTTATAAATTTCAATTCTCCGGTGCCAAGGGGGCATGTAGATCTGCGCCCAGGGTCCGAAATGAGCCTAAATTGGCACTGGAATTGATAATTCGTAATTTTGTCTTGCATTTTTCTCGAATCTTTTCAAAGCCTGTTTGGATAAATGGAATTGTTTCAAATAATTTAGTAACATATGTTAAATTTCATTGTTACGGCATATTGATATAGTTCATGCCTATATCACTTAAGGGAACATTTCTCTTAGCTGGATACCAGAATATTTGTTCCTGGTGGACTTTAATATCTCTATACATAAAGTCTTTCGTGATGCTGTTATAAATTTATTACGTAATATCGCAACAATGCCAAAATTCAGGATAACTCGCTACATTGGCAACCCTGATTTTGCATGTGTCTTATGCACTGAATTTGCGACAATGTGTCATAATGTCAGCAATACAGTTGCGATAGTACATTACTGCAAGCTCTCGCAGAAAAATATCGCAATGTTTGCCTGGACTGGAATTGTTGCGCAAGGAAAATGGTGTTTCCTACGAAGACTTATTAACAAACTTTCCAGAGAACTGCAGGTTTATCAAGATCTGAGGACTTGATAGCTGAAGTGTTGGATGATGCAGCTCTAATGATAAAGAGGAAGTTGTAGAGGAGTGTCAAGAACAAATATTGCAAAAAAAAAAACAAGTAAATAAAACAACATAATGCATGTGAATCATAGTTTTGCAATTGACGCAATGAATATGAATAATTGTATAATTTGTACAATAGGGGCTGGTCTGCCATTAGTCAGATAGGAGTTACTTCCAATAAAGTATTTTTATTGATTTATTAATTGTAAATAAAGTAGCAATTTATTACAGGCAATGAACTTTTAAGCTTGGCAGTTATTGTCCGACACCCAGCTAAGGAGAAAAATACTATTACATGGGGGGGAGGGGGAATGACTATTGCTTTTAAATATACAGGATCTCAAATTCCTGGAATTGTAATGAAAATGTGGTCAGTTAAATATTGTTTCAAGTGTATACAACTTAAAATATCTTGAGCAATGAAGAAATAAAAAAGTCCTACTTATTAATCACATGTATGAAACTCTCATTCTTGTACCTTTTCATTATATCTATATGTACTTTTAGTATTAAGGATTGCTTATTTACAAATCTATTTTTTCTCTCTAGGTTTTAAATACATTCTATGCCAGAGTACATTTAGGACATAGTCATTTTATCAAAGTAAGTCATGGTGACAATTTGAATATTAAATTTTGTTGGACTGTTTTGGATGTTTTTTGGATAATGGTATTTTAGTGATAGCTGAAAATGAACTCGCATTCAAACAAAAAATATTAAGAGAAGAAAAATATATTTTTATTAGTGAAAATAACTTATCAAATAGCTCTTATTGCATGTAAATTATGTACTGCTTTGTTCTGATGTTGCTTAATGTGAAATTTATGTGTGTGTGGGGAGTGGACATCTCTAGCATAAATATTTTTTTAAAATTATTTTAAATAAACTTACAAGAGTAAAAAATAAATATAATTTGTTATATTCTTACTTACAAAAGAAAAAAAAAATTAATAAGTATTCAAGTTTTAAAAATATAAAGCAAATCTAACCTAAGGATATATAAATATCTTTTAACTTCAAATAACTTGTATTTTTTAGATAAAACTGACTTTTGAAATGTATCTGGAAGACATTTAGTTCTTAAAATTAAATATGAAAATAATTCTATATAGATATATTCAATATACATCTATTTAAAAGTGGAATTTTTTCAATACTAAATTAAATTTGATTTAGGGTTTAAAATATATATTTTTTTTTGGTATCTATCACATTTTTTTTGGTGAAACTTTTTAAATATTTTACTTGTAGGCATTTTAAAACTAATTTTGTATAAGACTATCATGCATTTATTTTTCCTTTTTAGTTTTAATTCATTTTAAAAATCATTTGTGAAGATGTTAAAATATTGGCCTGAAGAAATTAAAGAAAAGATTCTACACTTCAGAGAACAAAAAAGAAATTATGAGGTATGTATAAAATTGTATTTGTCTCTTTCTGATTTTAAAAATGCAGAAAAAAGAATTGTGCATTATAATTCAAATCAAAACTTAGCTAATTGTAATATTAAAAATTGCATATTTGAAATTTGCTCATTCGTCATCTAAAAAGATGCATGTGAATGTACTATCTGGGGAATTTTTATAGTATATTTTATAGCGGTAAAATTCCTTTAAAAAAAAACCCATTGTTTTTGGTTGTAATTTAAAGAATTTTACGAACATAGCTTGAAAGTTTGTGGAGAAAGGGGAAAAATCTTTCGATAAGAAATACAAAGAATGGCTAACTTTCTCATTGGCAAGTTTTTAATGTAGTCTTAATTTATCCTGGTAGTCATGACTTATATACTGAAGTTAGGTTCTGGTAACTTAGTAATTCAGGCCTATTTTTTTGGTTGACAAATGTCTAGAATTTGAATCAGTTTTTAAAAAGCCATTACTGAAACAACTGCTTCATGCTGATGCAATTATTTTCAAAAGCACTAGTTGTTATCACTTTGTATTTCAGAATTACGAGTTCCATCCTCGATATTTATAACGCAGACCTGGAGTAACAGTAATTTGAATTAAAATGTATATACTGAAGTTTTTTGGAATGGAAGACTTTGGATTTGTTGGGAAAAAAGGTGGCAAAACTAAAAAATTACTAATTTTTTCGGGAACCAATCTTCTTTAAAGGAACATTTAAATGTTGAATTTTCTCTTTTGTATTTATATTTAAAAAATGAACTTCTAACAGAGAATTAAATTTTCATGTTAAAGAATCTTTGTAGTTGACTTCCTGCTTAGAAATGAAAAGATTATTAGTTTTGAACTCTATTTAAGATCATGGTATTCCAGTAATTAAGGGCACAAGTTTCATGTATAGCAAAGTTTAAATTAAAGCATAAATTCGAGTTCCGATTTTTACAAAATTTTTTTTTGATATAATGGGAATTCTGAATGTTTAATAAAACTATCCTTCAAAATCCTTGCATCGTGCAAAAGTTTGACAAGTAACAGATTGGATGTTTTATTATTAGAGAACATGGTTTACATAAAATTACAACATATTTTCTGTAAAGTAAGAAAAGCTATGATAAATGAAATTTCTTGGTTGGGAAAAGAAAATTCTCTCTATGTTCTTATCTTTGTAAAAGAAATTTCAAAAATGTAATTTTAATTTTCAAGCTGAAGGTTTGTTTTTTTAATTATGTCTCAAGTTGTGGAATTTTGGACTATAATTCATAAAATTAATGAGTTTGTTATTTGAATTAAAACATAATTTAAACTTTGAATATCAAAAGTTAACTGATAATTTTATTGAAATTAGTTCTAAATTGGTAAGGAAATATTTTATTAATGCTTTTTCTGAAAAAGCGATATATATAGTTCTAAATTTATTTTGGAATGATTTAATTATGTTTGTACTGCTTGTTAAAAAGAAAAATGCTTTTTAAACATGTTGATGATATTCCTTTAAGGTTGTTTTTACATAATGTTAACAAATAAAACTTGGATGTGTTAAAATTTTTTTGAATTGAAAACTGCTTCAATGTGTGTTGAATTTTGATTATTATCCTATTGGAAGTGTCGAATTTTATTTTTGTGTGTTCTGTATGTTTCTTGTACTATAATGTTAAACTACTATTCTATAATGTACTATAAACTTAAACTATGTCATTCATTCTCATATATTGATATAAATCCAATACACAAATACAAGTTGTTGATGCAATTTGCCACCAGTTTTGGCTTAGTTACTATAGGTATGAAATTAGAATTCTTCCAATAAAAGTTACAAAGCCGTGCAGTTTTACATAAAAATTTAAAAGATTCTAAATTTGGTCCCAGCTTTTTGAAATAAAGTGAAGACAATCTTAAAGGGTATACTTGATCAATTTGTGTATTTGTATGCCAATAAATATTTAACTAATTATAGCTTTTTCAAACATAATGTGAATTGAAAACAAATAGTGCTTGTGTGAAAATAGTACACATTTTCCTTTCGAATATATTTGAATTGTTGCAATGGAGACTTTATAAACCATTTTTTCATTTGTTGCAATTTTATTTTAGAATTGTAAATGTAATGTAATGTAATAAAATGGACCTATATATTAAAACTTATTTTATTATTAAAAATATTATCTAGATTTTAAGTTAGAATATTAATTTTTTTTTACTTTTAATTGGTTAAAAAGATGAGTAATTGATAATGCATTCAAGGTCTTTTTTTTGTTTTGTAAATGTTTTTTTTTTAGATACATGAAAAAAAGTTGTTAATGTATAATTTTTAAAGAAATGTGCTATTTATCATGTAAAAATTTTGTGTTCTCATACTTTGTGATAAAAAAATATTTAAATTTTATCGTGTAATGGGTGAAGAATGCATGTAAAATACTTATAAAATATTTTTGAAGCAAATAAATTAAGTTTTTTTTTTGAGAGACACTTTAGAAAAATTTGCCATTTTTAAATATTTTGAGACACACACAATAGGCATGTATAATTCTGAAAGAAAAAGAAAACTAAGTTTTCTCATGAATGGTCAACTTTCCATTTATTATACTTCAAAAATGCAATTTTTTTTCTATTTCTTCGTGTAATATTGGAAATTTTTAAAGTTAAAAATTATATTTTTGAATTATGAAATGTATTTAACATTGTATAAGACTTTAACAGTATAAGACTAATTTATTGTAAACCTTTTCTGTAAACTTCTAGTATTCTTCTACATTTTCTCTTGTTTTAGGCATAATGTAAACTTATTTCATAAGACTTCAATTCAGGATTTAAACTTGCTATAGTAACTAAATTTTTAAGATCTTTTTTAAAAATATTGCTTACAAGCATATATGTGCTGTTGATGAATATCTTGGTAAAAAAAACTCGCACACTCATTGTCAAATTAATTTACATTCAACCAATTGAAGCTTTAAATAGTTACCTTTGTATTGTTGGTTTTTGTATTTAACAAGCATGTACATTGTTTTAAAAATCAACCTGTGAAATATATTGAAATTATGCAGATATATTTTAATGCATTTTGAATAAAATTTTATCATGGTATATGTAAATTTGTTAGCTTTTCTTATTATGAACAAACGTAAGTTTCCTAGTTTATTATTCAATGTTTTCATGAATTCGATAAAGGTAGAATGAATTATTCTTTAATTCCTGAAGCATTAGTTTCAGTGAAAAGTTGATTAATTGGTACAAGAACACTTTTGTATTAGTAAACTAATTTAATTTTACTTTTTAGAAAACAAATTTTATTTTTTAATATATAGAGGTATGAACATAATTCGTATATTAAATGAAGAAAAATTTAAATGAAATTCTTTTTTCTTTCAGAATTGAGTCTAATTTTGTATATGTATAAACAGCTATATGCATTTTAATTTAATGAAATATAATGGTTTTCATGCATTACTGTAATTAAAAAGGTTTTTATAAACAGTTAATATTCAAAAATAAAGTAAAACATTTTAATTTCAAGATATTCTGCTATGCAATTTTTGTTTTAAAAGCAATTAGCACGTATTTTGATTTTTTTTTAATGTATACCAGTTGATTAATACATTTAAAAACTGTTTTAACCTCAGTTTTTATAATGTGTGGTCAGAAAGATTGATGAATGTGATATAATGTAACAGAATAATTTGTCAATGACTTAAATTACACTGATATCGTTAAGGAATTTTAGCATTCTGTTAGTTATCAGCATTCTAAACATATGAATTAAATTATTACCCATTGTTGAAAATGAAGAAGCTCTATTAATTATCGATAGTCCATGGAAATTACTGAATTAAAAGTGTAATTATCAATTCTTTTAGAGATGTAATAACATATATGCAAAGTTTCTTTCTGAACATATAAAAATTCTATTACTACAGCAAGTTTTGATTACCACTAATTTGACTAATTTATAGGTATTCCTTTTGAATATTTATTTGGAAATTATAATTGGGATATTTTTCTGAATTTGAGTGTAGTACTTACTTTTTTGATAGCATAAAATGTAATTAATTAGCAGTGTATATTGAAGCCAGCCAGTCTTGCATACTTATTATAAACTGACAGTATCTTATTTTTGAAAATATTATCAAAATAAATATGTTGTTGATAGATATAAGGTATATCTAAATCTTTGTATTGGAGTACATTATTAAAAGATGTAGAAAAAAAAAGTCAAGAAAAGATGTAAGAAAAAAATATTCTTTCATATTTTAAGTCATAATTTTTTACATAATGTCTAATACTATATTTTTTCAATAAAATATTTTTTTATCAAAGCTTAAGACAATTAACACTTTGTGACTATATTTTTCTACATAATCTCTCTTTTTATTTTTCTGCAGTCTTTTAGTTAATTTTTAGGATTAAATGGGAGAATAAAAAATAAGTTTCATGGAAAAAAAAGGAACAGATCCTGAATTATGTTAAAGTTCCTGTAGAGGAACAAATATTAATTTTAAACTATATGCAAATATGGGGGGGGGGATCGCTGATGGGAAAGAGGGAGAAAATAAAGGATATATGTATTTTTTGTAGTATTTTCCCTTCTCAAGAATATAGAAATACAAAATGTCATGCATCCAAGAAATTTGCATTGTCAAGATGTTATATGCAGTATATCATTTCATTTTTATCTTAATCCAATGAATTTTTTTTTTTTAGTTCTTCAAGTTATGAGTATGAATGACAAAAGCAGGCATGTATCTGTTCCGCAACCCTTACCAGCTAATTTCGGCCCACCTGTTCCTCCAGTTGGGCCGGGACCTGGGCCATGCGTGGGACAGCAACCATGGATGCCAAACTCTGTCCATCCTGCACCTTATCATATGCCTCATCAGGTCTACCCACCAAATTACAAAAACAACACACCGATCCGAGCCCCCGAATATCCTCCAATGCATCCAGGAGGGTACGTCCAGCGTTACCCTTCCTATGATGCTCAGTGCCAAAGCTTTCCCTATGGAAAGATCCACGATGGTCCAGGACGTCCTTCAAACCCCACCGCATATCCCATTGTAAGGCATTATAATTCTCAACATGCTGCTTACAATGATGTCCCTAAAGAATCTGCCAAGAATTCCCTAGAAATGTTTTCTCAAAGTAAGAGTCCAGGGCAGGCTTCAGGGTCAAAAGAAAAGAATAATACTCAAGGTCTAGAAAAGAATGGGAGAGATGACCCTTTATCCTCTCCATCAGACTCCAAGAGTGATTCTGAAATGAACAATACTTCAACCGAATCGTGCCCAGACGATACAAGATCTCCAAATAGTTGTGATAAACAAGATAACTTTTTTGCTGATAAAAGTGAAAGTTCCATTAAATCTGTAAGTGACTCAAACTCTCGCCCTGAAACTGAACCTCTCTCAAAGAAGTGTAAAGTTAATAACAGTGATGCAAGCCCAGAGCAAAATAGCCAAACTTTTTCTTCCATTTCAAATAGCAATAATCATGCCAAAAAAGAAAGCTCTATACATCACCCACCATATGAGATGAGGATTCACAATCCTGCATACCAGCATGCTGACAATATGTATGGTATGTATCCGGAGGGAGAAAGGAGGATGCACAATAACAGTTTACAGCACAATCCAAATATGAATATGAACCCTCATCATATAAATGACCCTATGCATTATGGTTATCAAGGTGTGCCTCGTAATGCTGTAAATGATGTAGACAAACTTACTGAACTGGATTTTTCAGAGAAAAGCAATACTTCCGAAAATGTCTTCCAAGTTCCTTCTATATCTTCCACGACTCCACCAAAGATCTTCCCACCTATCCCACCCTCTCCCATATCTGAGTCGTGGGAGGATACAAAATATTATCAGCAACAAGAAGATACAGATTCAGAAAAAGTGCCAAGGAAGAAAAGAAAAAGATGTGGCGAGTGTCCTGGTTGCCTACAGAAGCAGAATTGTGGAAGGTGTGGACCTTGCCGTAGTGTGAGAAGTCATCAGATTTGCAAAATGAGGAAATGTGAATCTCTAAAGACCAAAAAAGAAAAGGTGAGTGAAGATTTCGATTATTAAATTTTATTAAAATTCATCTTGTGCATTTTTACCGCCTAATAATTCAGTAGCTTTAAGTATAATTTTTGATATGAACTGATTTACAAGTCATATCAATCTGAAATGTAAATATTTTCCAAACTGATTATCACAATAAATACTAAACAGCTGAAATTTGTAATCTTGAATTTCTCTATTACAATAGCAGGTCAACTTTCAAATTTAAATGTAAATTCATGTTTTAAGTTTTTTCTTGCTCTCATAATTTTACTTAAACCAAATCAAATCTTTAATGTTTCTTTCTTTTAAATATGCTCCTTTTTTTTTTATAAATACCAGTAGAGGGAGCTAATTTTTTTTGATCTATATTTCTATAATTAATATTCATTAGTAAAATTTTTTATTCAATAAATATAAAATTGTGATTTAAATATTAAGGATTTATATAATGAAATACACATCTCTCTCAGGGATTAGAATTTAATTATTACACTTAATTATTTGAACAATTTTTTCATTAAAATCTTGGAAGTATGGTACAATTGATTTTTGTACAAAATGCAAGAATATATTCATCTTTTTTATTTCAGAATTACTATTTTTTTTTATGCTGAATATTATTTTTGAATAGAGAAGCAATGATGTATTAGAAATGGTATTGCAAGACATGGGTAAAAGAAACCCTAAATTTTATTCCGTTAAATAACGCATCAAAGGTTATTGAAATTTTTTTATCCAGACATCCATTTTGTAGTGTTTAAATATAATTTATCAAAAGAAAAGAGGTGGATTTTCTTTTGAGTATTATTTTATTACCATTATTTATTTCAATTATCCTAGTTTAACTTTTTCCATCTAGATTCCAAAATTTTTTCGGAAGTGATAACTTGTATATATGCATAATTCTGTAGCAGACTCGTTGCTGAAGGTGTATGGTAGTATATGGCTGAAATTTATGCCATATTCTTCATTAGATAGATGTCTTACTAAGCGGATTCATGTTTAATCTATTGGGGCTGAACACAGGAGTACAATGCTGAATATTCAGCCCTCTCTACAAAGTCAGGTTTGGGGCTCCAAACCAAATTTTATAAAGAATCGCAAAACCTTAACATCACGCTTTGGACCCCCTAGAACCCTGGGCCTCCCAGTGATGGGGGGGGGGTGTCGCTACACCACTGGCTGAATATCCTTCTGTTTGTGTGAGAAAAGTGCGTTTCCAGTGGCGTATACAAGGTTGGGGATTCAAACATCTCCCATAGACCAACAGATTCTTAATTTTTAGAATTGAGATTACATCTCAAGCGTATGTGTTTGTTAATATATAGCCTCCCTGACGAAAGAAGTATATGCACGCCACTGAGTGTCAGCTTTGGTTGACCATGGTGGACCTTGGGTCCTTTGTCAAAAACCTTTGTAGGACTTTTAATGCAATGTAAATAAATTTGAATTTTTAAAAGAAAATTTGAAAATGTTAAAGCTTTATGAAGAATGTTAGGTGAGGGATTTTGATCATTTTACAGTTTTAGATTAATGATATGCATCCATGATATAAATATTTGAATTCTATACATTCATATTAAAATGTTGCTTTTGACGGAACACTTACTAAAGCTGTAGTTATGTTTCCTGAAAATTATATATATATATATATATGTTTTCCAAAAATAATATTCAAATTACTAAATTGATTTAGTAGTTTCTTTTTCAAATTTGTTTCCTTTTCTTAAATTGAGCATTTAATAGGATTTTAAATTTTTATACATGGCATGACATAGCTACTATTATATACATCATAACATGGTTTTTTGAAAAGTTTCTTTGTCAAAAGAACAATTCACTGAACTGGAAAATGTTCTTTATTCAAAGAAACGAAGCCTTAATATATCTCCGATCTTAGGTCGCATTAAGAGTAAGTCGCTCGATTCAAACTACACGCATACACATCATAGAGCTCAGCAAATTCGATATAGCGAAAATGCGCCATTTGAAATAGGAAGAGTATATATTTAAATGCGTTTTCCCTTTGAAAACACGACGAAAAGTGACAGCCACTGAGATTGGATTTGCCATGATTTATTATTTTCCCTTAAGTTTTTTTTATTCCATTTCTTTCTTTTTTCCAGTTCCATTCGACAAAAAATAAATAATGCTCGCATATATATATGGATGGTAAGGGGGAAAAAAGAAAAAAAAAAAAGCAAATAGAAGCATAAAAATAAGGTCAACGTCCCGAACGCCTGCGCCAATAAAATTTCTTCGCCATTTCAGCATTTTTAGGAGTCGATCGATTTTTGGGTCGTTTTCTGAAAGCGAGTGAGAGATGGAATGAAGGAACTGAAAGCAAATATATTAGGAATGCAACTCCCGTTTCCACTTTTCCTCCGCTTTCCCTGAAAATTCAGTTTTCGGCAGCTCCTCCCTTACTGCTTGCATCCCTTCCCTTCGACCAGCATGTTTTGAAGGGAGGCGACTCTAATTGCAAACCTTTGCCGAAATTTGGAGTGACGTTTCGTTTCCTTCGAAGATGACCCCTTGTCCTTGAACTTGTCGGGTTCTCGAACCCTTAGGGGGACGCAAAACGGATGAGGGGAAGATTGGTATAGGGGGACGCCGGAATGAGGTTATTTTTCAATTGGAAGGGGGATGAAATTGGAAAATGTTCGCTTCGCTGGAGAATTAACTCTTTGGGAAATCTTTCGAGCTCTAGTTCTCTCGCAGGTATTGATGCAATTATATACAAATGCTTGATGCCTGCGTTATGGGGTTAAAAGGGATATTTTCCCCTCATTTGCGTATTTAGATGGGTGTCGGAACATATGAAGCTGTTTGTATGTTTGATCACAAGTTTATGAAAAAATTATAGTTTAAAAAAACTAAACACACACCCTTTTATAGTTACTTAGTTGTAACGTAATCTTTTAGTCGCCAAATCTGAAATTATCCGCCAAATTTGGATCTTAAATTAGTCGCCAGATGTGGGATGGGATCTGAAATTGGGAAATCGTTAATCCTGATAAGGACAATGGAACAAAATTATTAATTTATTGTTTTGTCATCGGTCCTGGACAAGTGAGTATCTGACGAATTAATCTGACTTTTTTTTAAAGTGGGTAAAAATTGAGTTCAAAGATTCCGTTATTTACGAGTACAAGTGAAGCTTATAATAGGGTGTTAAAATTATTTAAATCACCATGCTAATATTACCGTATTGCTTCCAAGTCTTTTTCTGCTTCTTACACTTATTTGAGAATCTGATCTGTTCTTTCTTTGCTACGCTGCAATACAGTGAATTATTTTATGTTTGAATTGTTTGGTTTAACTGAATTCTATGTTTCAAAACTTCATAAAATTTTTTTAAAAAAAACTTATCTCTCTGAGGCCGTGAATCCATAAACAGCAAGATAATTTTCTAAAAAACTGAGCTCTCTCACACACAAGCAGCATGGATTTAAATGTTGAAGCAGATTGCAAAACTAAATTTTTTTTGAATGAAATCTGTTTGTTTATTCGAAAGTAAACTTAAATAAATTAAAAGAGAAAAAAAAATTTCATCACAATTTTATCTGACATTTTAAATATTTTATTTGTTTTCTTAATGTTTTTTTCACATTTATACTGTAAAATATTTCACTGATATCTTCACTTTTTATTACGTATCGATCATTAACCTTAGCTTAATGTTTAAAATTTTTATTCCAAAAAATTTGAACTAGAGCGAGAGAGAACTTGCAATACATTTAATCTTTTTCGCAATTTACATTAAATCGTGTGATCGTAATTCTAATATATTTATCAGTATTTTTTTATTCAATTATTTTTGAATGAAATTTCAAATTCACCAATAGTGCAAGGCAGTGTTTCCCAATCTTTTTATCGCTGCGGACCCGTCAACGGTTGATAATTATACTGTGGCCTGTTGGGGGTGGGGTAACGTTGATTGCTTATTTTTATATCGCGAATTTTTTTTGCATGCATGGTATTGGTGCGGTTTTAGGTGACTCTTCTCGGCTCTAGAATAACCTCTTGTCCATGGGAAGTCGCACAAATCCGAGAGAAATTCACCACATAAAATGGATTAATTTAATGTTCCTTGGGCCAGGTACCATTTGATCCATGGAGCGATACTGGCCCGAGGGTTGGGATTACTGGTGCAAGGGATGGATTTTTATTCTAAAAATAATATTGGTGGTGGTGGTGGTGGGGGGGGGTTACGTTATTAAGCGTTAATTAATGACTCAATTTTTGCAAAAATCGTATAAATTAACATGCATTTTTATGGTAATGGCAGTTTTTTAATTCTGACATTGTTTCATAGGATTTACATTTCTTTTTATTTCAGTGTGTGCTATGTGTTATTTCTTTACTGCAGTTCGTTAAAAATTATTTCATAGAGTTCTTTGCGTACATCTTACGTCAATTGAGATTCTTAATTCGATTTTTATTATTGAAATGTATACATTTGATTGATTTGTCTGATTTATTTCTTGTTTTCAGTAACGAAGCTCCGTCGTAAACTGATTGGACATTTAAGTCCTCTATTCATTTTCTGTGAAAATTAAACTAATTTTAATAACTTAGTTACCTAAATTAATTTTAAATTTGCAGGCCTTGTTTGAAACGGCCATGATCATTGTAAAATTTACTCCTGGATAATATTAGAAGAAACAGATGCCCTTTATATTTTTACGAAGTAATAAACAAAAATAAACTGATAAGGTAAATATAGTAAACAGGGACCTTCCCCAAATTTATGGCAAAAACGTCATGAGCGCTTGTAGTAGCGCAAACCATGTGAAATCCTGTTAATTTTGTATCAGTTTTGGATTGCTGTATCTTTTGAACTATTTATTATTGGTATATAAAATCAATCATTAGTAATACTATAAAATTGTAGAAATGGGACAATATGTTTGTTATTTGATAAATATGGATAAAATTATTCTGGAACTTATATTATCGTTCCTGTGTGTGTGATAAAATGTTTAGCTATCGATTTTCAAAAATAGAATGTTCATGGCGACGAAAATAAATGTTTTAGAAGTGGCCTTTGTTGGTATTAAAGAAAAAATTTAATTTTGAATAATAATCGTCTGTAACTGAAAGTTTCGTTTTGAAAATGGAAATCTTTCGAAAAATTATCAATGGATTTCTGATTGTAATCTTCTTAGTTTTAAGTTATTAGAAAGTTATTTATATAATAAACGAATTTTTAGTTTCTTTGCTGTAGCAAAATATTAAGTTAGTGAAAAAAAACTGGATCCGTATCGAATTATTTAGTCAATGATTTAACGTAGTTTAATGTAATCGAATCTTAGTTACATTTGCTTGAATTTTATTAAAAACTAATGCAATTATTATTGTTTGAAAAAAGTTATCAAAAGTTTATTTTATAATATACAAAACATTAAATAATGCTTGGATTTTGACGCGCATAAAAATTTGGAATATCAGTTCCATCGTAGATAATGTTAAACGGGTCAATTGCATTAAATAAGGCGCAGTGTGCAACTTCGCAAAATGATTAAAGTTGAAGTATACATTATAGCTATCCTCTCAGTTATTAGAAAAAATTACGAATACTATTACTAATGACACATTGCTTAAGCATGTAACGAAACTAATTCAACTACAATATTTTTTATATTAGAAACACAACCATGCAATAAAAAAAAGCGATATGTCGCTGAAATTCCCAAATGGAACGCTACAAATAGTAGCAACAGTTCCGTGGAGGTTTTGTGAAGCATTAAATACTGTATAAACAATTAGAACAAGAGGGGGAGGGCCCCAATAAAGAGAAAATGTTCTATTTACGTCTTTCTCTCACTTTCGCGGTAGCGAAACTGGAAATCTTTTTTTTTTCGTTTACGTCTAGGATATCCAATGAAAAGTCTTCGACACTCAGATTAACCTTCATGCAGCTAAGTGGGGGCTATATTAATACTATAAATTTTTAGACTGTAGGTTGATTTTTTCTTTTGTTATAATATGCACAGAGATTTGTATACCTGGCTTTTTTTTTGTAAAAAGAGAAAATTGTAAGTCATTGGTCTAATACTATCATGTGTTCTCAAATTGGTTTTATGGAAGGGGGGGGGGGTGCGTTATATATTTACGTTAAAAATTAATTTTGAAGTTGTTGACAGTTTTAACTTTTTTAGGTTCTGAAATTAACAATAAGAACGATTGTACTACTGAAATCCAAAAGAGAATTACTATAGCTAATAGACGTCTTAAAATGGAATACGAAAATATATGAAATTGAATGTCATAAAAAGAAAAACAAAGGTTCTATTGTATAAAAGTCTTAAGATCAGCATTAACTTATGCACGTGAAACTTGATGCACTTCTCGAACAGATGACAACATAAGTATCTACGAAAGGGAGATTTTAAGATTTATTTTTGGAGGAATGTATGAAAATGGAACATGGTGAAGATCAAATTTGGAACTCTTATCACTCATATAAAGAGAATCCGACATCGTTAACTTCATCAAAATACACCAAAATGGGCAGGCCACGTTGTCAGAATGAACGAAGACCGCATCACTAAAAGTCTTCAATGCCCAACCAATTGGTAGGTGGCAGGCCAAATCTAAGATGGATTGATGACCTAGAAAAAGATCTAGTTTTGAAAACTAAAAATTGGAGAACACTAGCAGGAAGAAGACTTCCCTGGAAAAGGTTTCTTAAGAAGGCCAAGGCCCACCCTGGGCTGTCAAGCCACTGAGGAAGGAAGGACAAATTTAATTGTTGGTTTATTGCAGGGGTGGACAACTTGTTTTGGCTCCAGGTCCACACATTGTGGAAGCTGAGGATATCGGAGGGCTGCGCCCCCTTTTTTTTAAGATTCCATACATTAGTTAATTTTGCATTCCCGAAAAAAGGTTATTAATTATATTTTAAAATCAACAAAACGCGAGTTAAAAAAAATTTATTCTATAACACTTTACTAAATTTTTTTTTGTGCCGCCCATCCGGTATAGTGGGTAGTGACGCTGACTGCAGTGCCGTAGGGCTTGGGTTTGAATCTCAGAGAAGGCATGGGTGTTTGTAAAATGTATAGTGCCTTCGCGGCATGGGGGTACTCTAAATAGCCGTCGAGGTGCTGCAAGTCCTCTCGTGAAGCTGGTGGAAGAGGAAGAGACGTGAGAGGCCCCTGACCTCCACCTGGGTGTTCTCTCAAAATTGGGATGGAACTGAGCAAAATCGTACTGTCATCTGTATAGTGGTGAAAGCTACGGCTAACTACAGGCGTACATCTAGTGAGTGAGTGAATATTAACGTCCCACTGTTCAGCTACACGAGGGCTTTTTGGGGACGGTCCGCGTAAATTTTGAACCATGGTCAAGTGACGCGGACGACACCTGAGCTGGCATCCCCCTCTCCTAACTACCACACCAACGGGAGGACGTTTGAGCTCTCGACAGATTTAACGTGCATCGTACCCCTACACGGCGGGTCTTCAGTGGTACTGGGATCGAACTCCTGACATGCTAGCCACGATCCGATGCCTAGACCACTCGGCTACCGCGGCCACAGCGTACATCTAGTACTTTGCCTCGATGAATTTCGTGGACCCTGATCTGATGTTATTATCAATCAGGCGGCATAAGCAACAATAATTTTTGTTTTTTTGTTTTTGAAATCAGGACTGAGATTGCTTGTTTAAATTTTTATCACAGCCCCTGCAAGTTAATGTCGACCAACATGCTTTTATATTTACCCTTGTTGATTTTTATGCAAGTAAAATATGGAGTACATTTTCTAATTGATTTTGTTTGGCATGAGGCCCACAGGCTGCTATTTGCCCATACCTGCCCTATGGTCAAAACACAATAAAAATGACCCAAATAGTGGCATATGCAAGGGAAGAGGTTGGGGATGAACCACCTCCTCCTAAACACTCGATGAATCCCCTAACTTCCGTTGTGTACGTCACAGCTTGAGTCCTATTTCATTCTATTTTTCTTGATGGGGGGGGGGGAGCAGAATAAAATGAACTATGTTTTTTTAAATATTAAATCAAATAAGAGGTAAAACCCTTTAATTTTTACCGCCATATTGCCTTGGTCTTGTTCGGAAATATCTATTTATGATTCAAAAATAATTTTATTGGTTTTGTTGTGAAACATTTCATCAAAAAGGGGTAATTTTTAGAGCATGCAATTTTTGTATGCCTTTTTTTTTTTTTTACATACCTTAGTTTGTTATTGTACAGAAAAGTTTTACAGAATTTGAACTTTTTTTCAGTATTTATCATTTTATTTTATATATCATCGTTTATAATTAAAAATTTATGTTTAATTCTGGAAATTTGTAACAAGGTAATAAAATTCTGATTTTTCAAAATGTTTAAAAAAAAAAAAACGTAAAGGACATTAGCAAAAGTAATTCATCTTTTAAAGCCATATTTTTTGAAAAAACTTCCTGCTTAATTATTTTCTAAGTTGACCAAAATAATAAAATTATCAAATTTTATTTTTGAATCGCAAGATTTTCAAGAGGGGGAAACTAAAGTCATTTTTTTGATATTTTGATTTTATGTAATTCTGATTATTTTTAATCAATTATACAAAGACTTATGTGACAAAACTAATATATTTTTTAGAGAAATCTATTAAGTAATGGGTAATAAAATTTTTTTTGTCATTTTTGTTTGCTATACTATGCAAAATATGTGAAAAGGAAGGAAATAATTCCGGTTCGTTAAAATTATCAATTAATGAAATATAATTGCAATTAGATAAAATTAGCAATTATCGTATAAAATGTCTATTGCATGCAGTTGTCCTGATTTTCATTCTTGTCTAATTTTCACATTAGCTTTTTACTTGAATGATACATTTTTAAATATGAACATAAAATGCAATATGTTAAAAATAAACAAAGAATGCTAAATTCTATTTTTGCTTAATATTAATTTTTTTTTTACCTTGCATATTTTGAAAAACTGTGCGTCACTTAACCGCGGGTCGAAATTACGAGGTCCGTCTCCAATAGCCCTCGTGTTACTTGAAACCGCTACGTTAATATTCCTCTCACTCGTATGGAAAACTATTGATTATAAAAGTTTTTATTTTCGCTTAATTTTTTCTTCTAATATTCACTTTACAGAATTTTTGTAAAAAAAATGTTGAAAAATTGCAGACTTAAATTCCACGGGGGAAAAATTGTATTACTTAAAAAAAATTATACCTTTGCATTTTTTACACGGTCCATCTTTCAAAAGAAACGCGTCGCACAAGAAAAATACCTGTCGTCCAAAACACAACGCCGACCTGTGTCATTCATTCCTAAATTAAACGGCGCCCCCTTCATTTATTTGGAGCTTCATCCAGGTTAGTCACACGCAAAGGAAGGAGCGAGAACGCGCATGTGGACCACTTTCCTGCAATGAAAAATCTCACTCCCCAAACAACCAACGCAAAATTATTGATTACTGTAACTTGTACCTATCTTCATCAAAAGCAACCTCGTCAAACAATGGCGGCCGGGCATCGCTGAGTCTCCCGTAAAGATCCAAACAGCCACACACCTCCCCTTAGCAACCGTTTGGAGCGTTGCTTCTTATTTTGGTGATCTGTCACGTATGGATGCTGGAGTAGTAGTACTACTAGTAGAGTAACGGTGATCGTAGTAAAAGAGAAAAAAAAAATACCTTGTTGATAGAAGCCAAGAATCGCGTGTTCCTTTTCGCACCGCTATGCTAATGTGGCTTCATGGCGCGTCTCGGTGATACGATGTCTTATCCTGGGTTCAGTAAAATGGATTGGATTAATTGTTTCGTAAGTGTTTGCTTGATTTCATAGCTATATTTATCCCTATCACCTTTTTTAAAAAATGTTATTCGTTTCGATTGTTAAAAGGTTGACAGTGAAATTCATTTATTAAACGAAGATTATTTCGAGTTAAATAGGGGGAAAATATCAAATATATTGACTGAGATTGTTTAGATAACAACATAACATATTATTTGTTGACCAAGTGTATTTCAGTTTGAAGTTAAATATATTTTATTTTTGAATTGTTTTGTGCTATTAAATTGCAATTAAATTTAATATTTTTTTTAAAAAAATTAAATTATTAAATTATATTAAAATTTTACTTTAAAATTTTTTAATTTTTAAAGGGGCTTAAATTTTTGTATTTTGTATTCAACATAATTCATATAATTTTTCTAATTCTTCAATTTTTTCCCACCTTACTGTAGTCATATTAAATACTTATTTATTCGAAAAATTTTAATGCTTTTTACAAATTTTAAATTTGCTTAAATCTAAAATTCAAATAATTAAAAAACAAAACTTTCATTTAGGCTGCTGAAGAGTCTTACAAAGCTGGAAGAAAAAATAAAGATTTGATGAACACTGGTAGTGTAGATAATTTGAGGAATTCGAGCAATGATATTGGTGGAAAAATTAATGGTAATCCACAATCCTATCTTAGTCAAGGTGATAGTCATTCTCCCTCAAATTCTAGTACAATGCATCTAGGAAGTCAAAGTGTAAGTAGTCAATTTTTTTTAAAGAAATGACTTTTCAGTTTATTTATTTTTTTTGCAAATCTTATTTTAAATGTAATTCAGCCGAATAGATTATTTAATATTATATACATTCAAAATAAAATATATATTAACTCGCTCCAAAAATTGAAATTATTGAAAGTATTTACATTTTATTAATATTCATTATATTTTACCATAAACAATTTTATCATTTTGTATACGAATGAATATAAATAGGCTTTTGGTTAATGATAAACTATTCCATTCATGAAATGCTTCATACCACATGTCGTACTCTAACCCTTTGGAGCAGCTAACATGTGCTACTGTTTACCAGAGGCTTGATGGGTCATGTGACTATAAATCCCACCTACTATTTCGAGTAGATCATTGTTCTGTTCACATTTCCTCCTCTGTATTGGCAATGAGCCATACTATAATAGCTACTTCTTATCGCTTTGGATTTGATTGTTACAAAAATGTTTTTTTCAATGTAATTTTTTTGAGATTTAAGCCTTTCTTGCCTGCATTAAAAATTTAAATTGATATACTGAATTTCATAATAAATATATTATAATTGGAAATTTAGCATAATTTCAAAATACTATTTTTTTTGTATTTATTTTTGCAAAGCATTTTAAAGTTAGATTAATTTTCAGTAATATACTATCAATTTTTTTTTTTGCTAAAGAAAGTTTGAATTTCTTAAAAAAAAAAACTGATACATTTTTTATGCTTTTTTTTACAGTATTTGAATTAAAATTGTCTCTAATTTTTTTAAGAATGATTTTAGAAAAGTAACATTTGCAAATAATTTGAGTTTTATTCAAAACATCAGAGTTATTTAAACTATTTTTATTTTACATAATCATATAATTTTTACATAATTTATGTTTTTGTGTGCTGCAGCATTTTAAAAAGATTTTAATAGTAATTGATTCAATATACAGTGTTTAGTTCAAAAAATTAATTTTTTTAAAAATCAGTATAACAGAATTTAAATTTATAAGCAAGCTGAAACAATATTTAATTCATTGTTAATATGAAAAGCAAATTTAAATTTTTAAAAAATTTCATTAATTTAATATTGTGTTCTTTGTAATTTTTATATTCTTTTTATTTGTTTTTTTATTACGTAATTTTACTTAATGGTTTAATATTTGCTATCGTATTTACTTACAAAAGTCTTTCAATTACACATTAATTTATAATGCCAACTCAAAATATATTTTTTCAAATTTTCTGATTAAAAATGAAAAATATTTCTGATTTTTTTTTATATATTTAATGAGTAATTTAGGGTCCTATTTATGGTAAACTTTTAACTTATTTATACAACTTTTTTTGGTAAACAAAATATTGACAATCAGTATGTCACTGTATTTGTTCTTAATTTAATTGTTTACAGTAATATTTTGTCGTATAATTTGTTGAAATGTTTTTTTTAAAAATTAAATTTATAAGTTTGAAATAATCTTTTAATTGCTTATCTTAAGATATTAACTCTGGTGGGAGAAAATTTTGATTCATATCCATACAATCCAAAATATTTTTTAAATGGAATTTTATCACTGTGCAATTAGAAATGCAGCAAGAGAGATCGTAAAGAGTGTATATATACAGTAATAAATGCCAGTTCTCTTTACTATGCTCTTGTAGAAATAACAGACCATATTATAGAAGATGCCGCCAATAACCCTTGTGTCTTTTTATAGTGTGTGCTTTTAATAAACTCTCGCTTGTTGGTTTTGTCAATATACCTTATGAAATAATTAATGTTAATAATGCAGTTTATGAAGATTCTGAATTTTTATTCAGTATTAGTTTTAAAGAATAAATCATTACAAACTATATTTAAAGCATCTCAATGTTTTTTTTTTTTTTTTTTTTGTTGAGAGGATTGTTTCTACTATTTTGAATTTTGACAGTTTTTTCTTTTGTTTTCAATAATATAATTTTTAAAATAAAGCTTTGAGTAGAGTGATACATAGTTTTTAAATGTTTAATTTTATAATTGGAAAATAAAATGGGTATCTTGAGTTTTATTTAATTCTCAGTATTAATACATTTTATTCTAATTATTTTTGAAATACTAAATTTTGTGATATTAATACACATTTCTTGTCTTTTTCTTTCAGTTTTTTCCTTGGTTGATAATTTTTTATTTTTAGTTAAAGCTGGTATAATATTTAATATATTTATGGTATTTTTTCATATACAGGTGCGTAGTCATGACCAATATCAACCTCAAGGAAATAGCTACCAGCCTCCTGCTATGCTTAATCCTTACAGTTCGAATACTCAGTATGGATCCTATTCACCACAAGTGCCACCTCATAATCCCCACCTCCAACCAATATACGACAACCGTGTTGGAATTAATATGGATGGTGTTGGGGATACTGATGGTTCCAATTCAACCCACCGCATGACCAATTCTCGCTTAAAAACTTTAATCCACAATAGGCAAAACCAGAGAGAGCATGGCCAGTTGATGCCTATTTGTAATCCAGTACATGATCCTAGTTTCAGCTCACCTGTGCCACTTTCACCAGTGAATCAACCATCTACTTTTGCATCACCATACCTACCTCCATCGAATCATCAAGAAGTTATGCATAACTCTCTGCAGTATAGTGGACCTCCAGAAACTTCTTCACTTGTACATCTGCAGCAATTGTCTCCCAATTCAATTACACCTCCAAAGTCTTCAGTTCAAAATTCGCAGTGTGTTCCGTGGTCAGAGACATCTCCCAACCTTTCCCGAAAGACTCCAGAAAACTCAGCACCACCATCGCTGCTGCAGAAGTCTCCAGTTAAGCCATCTCAGAATGGCCATCCTGAGCTTCCCCAGGCAAGTGAAGAATCCAAAATGGTTAATGGTAGTGAAAAGCCTGACAACCCTTCTAGTAATGGTGCCTTAGAAACAAGCAGTGAGAATGTTGATGTGCAGAGCAACTCAATGAAAAATCCTGCTGAGAATGACAAACAGGAGGCCAAGTTGCCAGAACAAGAACGAAAAAATCCAACACCTGTTGATAGTGCTATGAATAGACCTAACACGTCAGTGAATGCTTCTCCTGGTACTCCAAGATATGCCAACCCAGGCTTTGCATCACCGCAGTATGCTTATAGGCATCTAGCACCTCATCAGACTTTGACTTCAAATTTATCAATGCAGCAGGGTTGCATGCCACCACCACCTTCCCTACCTCCTATGCCAGGTATTATGTCGCATGCTTCTGTTAATGGTGGACATACTCATTCTGGAACGTCCACAAATCCTATTCCTGTACCAAATGAAGCGAACTGTGATGAATCTAATCAGTCGCCTCCTTTTTTATTGAATACGACCACATCTATGAATACATATATAAATATTACCAGTACATATAATTCTAAGGTTTCATTTTCTAATGCTACTTGTTTGCCTACATTTGCAGTGACGAGTGTGCGCAACAGCGCCCCAGCTTACATCAACTCATACTCATACAATAGTCAGCAAACACAGAATTTAAACTTTGCAGAAAATAGTCCTCTGCTTCCGAAAGGGGGAGGCACTTCAAAGTCATACATAGATAGTGGTCGTATTCAGGACTCTTTTAAGAGATCAGACATTCCTCACAATTTTGGACATCAAGACCTCCCCCTTCAGCCACCTGCACCCAATTACCTACCCCCATATCCAAATAATTATATAAAGCATGCATCAAATGACTTTCTGGATAGTAACTGCTCAACTCCGATTGGTGTAGGTGTGGATAATCAGGATTTGGATCCATTGGAAAGAATCGAAAAGTTACGTAGCAACACAAAACTTGATCCACCTCAATGCGATTGTTTGAAGAACAAAGAAGGTGAGAATATATATGTATCTGTATGCTGCTTATGATTTAGATAGAAGATGAATGTTTCTGTTTTTAGAATGGTCAAGCTAAACCTTAAAGTACAAAGAATATTTGTATAGATTTTATGTATTTTTTTTATTAAGAATATTGAAAAAATATATTTACACATTTATTTGTAGCATTGTAAGCTTTTATAAATAAAAAAAAAATTGAATTTCTATTTTTGTATAGGCTTAAAAATTAATTCTCAAATAAAATTATGAAACAGTTTAATGTTTTAATTTTCTCGGAATTTTTTGGAAAATACCAGTAATTGTAATGGATACTTTTTTTTTCATTTTGGATGGATAACCATCTAAATTTACAGTACTATTTGCTTTTTATTATTTAAACAGTTACATTGTTTTTATAAACATATGCATGGTTTACTGAAGTTTTATTGTATTTTTTAACTAATTAATATTTAATTTA
Source organism: Trichonephila clavata (assembly GCA_019973975.1). NCBI lineage: Eukaryota > Metazoa > Arthropoda > Arachnida > Araneae > Nephilidae > Trichonephila > Trichonephila clavata. The sequence continues at coordinate 94,187 of BMAO01014540.1, read as the reverse complement.
ATTGGGATATGAATTGAGATTAAAATCATAATTTTATAAATAAAAAGTTGTATGCTGGAAAGTTTGTAATAAATAATTGAAGATAAAGTGTATACATTTTCACAAAATAATTTTATAGATTTGTTTATCTAAAAAAAAAAGCTTTTCTTAGAATTAAACTTATAACTAATGAGTTTTTAAAATAGAAGTATAAGATAAAATCTTCAAATGAAAGATAATACTGTTAATTAATGATATACTTTTCTTTATTTGTAATGAGTTGTATAGTGACAAAATGCATTGATACTTTTCTAGAAAAGATATTTTTGAAAACTTCAAACTCTTCATTTTGAATTAGTTTTGATACATTTTTACTCTTATTTCTGACTATTTTATTGTATTTTATTTAAGTATAAATCTGTAATAAATATGAATTTTACTTTAATTTGCTTTAGAAACCTTGTTATTAAAATATTTTGAGTATTGTGAATAAAAATTTTCAAAAATTTCATTCTATCTGAATTTAATTTGGAATACTAAATGATTTTTGTTAATCATTCATATAAAATGTTCGTACTTGATGACATATTGTGGTCCAAAGTTTTGTGATTAACTATTTCTTTAGTTACAAAGATAAATCTAAATAGATGGGAGTTAAAAAAAATAATAAAATTTGACATTTTCAGTATTTTTTTTAGAAACTATTTTTCTTTGTTTTTAAGTTTGAAAAATGACAAAATATTCAATAATTCTTCAGGACATTGATATTCCTAAGAAAAAGTTAACATTCAATATTGGCATATTTTCAAGATTAATTTCTTATTATTTATTGAAACATTTATTGTAAATTATTTAAATTTTAGATCTTGATTATTTAAAAACACACTTTCTAATATTATTCACATCATATAAAAAAATTTGTTTTGTAAAACTCTAGCTTTAGATATTCCCCCCCCCCCATAAGAAGAATATTTATAAATAGCCTACCTAATCAAAGAATTTTCAGCATATTTTACTTGCAGAGATTCATGTTTTTACAAAAATGTGTAGCTTTTGAGTTAAAATTCTTGTAATTAATTTATTAACACTAAATTTGGTGGGTGGTTTGTCAAAAAGTGAAATAAAGTGATAGATCATTACTTTAATACCAATATTTTGAAATTGAAATGATCCAGTGATTTTTACTTTGTGGTTTTCTGATAGGGTGTTGAAATTTTCATTTAAAAGCAAAGCTTATAGATTTTCTTTTTCAGAATAAAAAATTGATATGGAGTTGTAGCATTTTTATATTGCTTGGAATCCTTCTGCTTATATAAATTTTAAATTTAAATTTTGGGAATATAACAAATGGAAGTTTATACGAACTTTCTCGCAAGCAGAGTCAATGATGCACACAAGGGCGGTGTTTAGGGTTCACCCTCATACACTGAGATTTTTAGCTTAAAGATTAAATTTAGCATAAGTGCTTCTGTCTACATGTTTTTCAAAATGTAACCCCTTATGAAAGTAGTTTGTTTCTTATTGGGTATGGTATAGGAGAATCTAATTTTAGCTCAGTTGCAATAATTGTTTCTTGACTGTTTCAAAATTAAGTCGTTTCCAATGTCTTCCATGTTCCAAGTGAAAATTAAAAAACAAACAATACAAAATGAATCATCCTGATATTTTTCAGTTTAAAGTCCAATTCGTAAAAGAATTTAAACATTATGAATAAACTTCTCATAGTATCATGGTTGTTGATCTTTTTTTTTTAAATAGGGGATTATGGAATTATTTTCAATTCTCATATGTAGTATGTTTACATTTCTTGGATTTAATTGTTGCTTACGCCTGGTTTATATTTAAGCAGGGGCTTAGCTACCGCAGTATTAGCCGTATCAGTGATATGGGGCCCCCAAATGTGTTAACATTCTCACATTTTGAAATAAGTGTCTTTTATTTCTTTTCCAAAAAAAGGGCCCCTAAGGAAATTTGATACAAGGCCCACTCAGGACTAGCTATGCCAGCACATTTGAAAATATTTCACTGTATAAGCCAGCAGAAAAATACATCCTGGTGAAATGCTGTTGAATATTGAATAAATTTAACAAAATTTTCCTTATTTTGCATTTTTTAAAACTGATGACAAGTATAAGATTATTATTCCATTTGAATTCATATACCTTAAAAAAAAAAACTTTTGCTGAAATTGGGTAAAAATTACATAGTGTATCAATATTCTAAATGATAGTTAATATATACAAAAAATGAAAGGTTATAAAATTTATAATTTATGTATTAAATATAATAAAACATTTTTTACATTTAGTTTTAATATCTTAATAATGTTTTAAATACTTAGAAAAGTTTTGCAGTTAAAATTATCTGTTGGATAAACTCAAAGAATCATTCTTGTTACTTTTTAAGTTTTTTATGGATGAAAAAATAAGAAATTTGTTTTAAAATTGTTAAAATAAGAAAAAAAAACGTGTTATCAAAATAAAATGAAAAAGTAACTTTATAAAAAAAAATGCAGTAAAATTGTTGCCAATCAAGATATTTTATTTTGGAATTCCTATACTTTAAAGTTATCTCCATCAATTATCAAAGAATTTGACTGAAATTCAAAATATGTCTTCAGACAGAAAAATGTCCCAGTCTTCATATAAATTGATGATATTTTCACATATTTCGTTTTATATTATATCTTTAAAATTTAGTAACATTCCTCAAAATGTGAATTTTCTTCTAATAAGAGTGAAAAACTCAATATTATAGTAAAAACACAAAACAATTAAATATTTTATACCAGAGAAAATAGGTTTCTTTAAATAGAAATGATAAATATAATAGAATATACAGATCTTCAGAAGCAATCATAATATATTTATATTGGATCATTATAAATTTATTTTTATCTTAAAAATTATTCTAAAGTTTAAGCTCAATTGCCTTAAATTATGCAGTGATCATTTTAAAGTCGGAAATATTTCATCTTTAAATGTTTACTATTCTCAAAATTAATTGAAATTTACAAACAAAATTAAATGACTTACATAAATTAATTTATTTGAAAAGGAGTAAATGTGTATTATGAAGAGTTAAAAAAAATATGTACAAAGATACTGTTTTTAGCCCTTTTATTAGAAATATTTTACAAATTTAAACTAGAAAGAGTATGGACTTGGTTATGTAGAATTTTTCTCTTATGAATTGCCACATATTTCTTTTATTAAACTGAAATTTAAAAAAATTAAGTAATTTAAATTGTATTTATCAATTGCTATAAAAGTTCTTTTTTAAATTAATGGGCACTGGAAAACACTTGGATGCATTTTATTAAAATTTTTAATAGATATATAGGAAAATTATACAAGCATAATGTTATGAAATAAAAAAAAATTGCAACATTTAGCTTAAAATGTTTTGAAAACTATTTTTGTAGAGCACAGTTTCTTCATTAATCTTTTTTCTGCTAGTTTTTTTTTTCTTTAATGTGATACACCAGGCAAAAATAAATTAGATAATAGATACTGTTGTATGGCTTATTTGATCCCCCCCCCCCTGCTTTGTTACTTAAAGGAACATTTCTCTGAACAAGTTTAGGATTTTACTGCTAAAAAGTTTTTACATTGACTAGAACGTGCAGTCTTTCTAACTACAATGTTTCATTATGTGTACAATTCATTCACTGTTTTAGAATAAAAAATATCCTTTGTAGGAACATACATATATGTAATTATGTTTATATTATATGTTACATGTAAAATAGAGAAATATAAATGGTTATTTTTTTTAAAGTGTGTATTAGTGACAATTTTCATGTATAAATTAAATGAAATATATTCTCTATATTATACTATTAGAGGAAAAATGTATCAATAGATACAAACGATTTAGAGCAAATTAAGCAGTATCTATTCATTTATTCTTTATCATTTCTTCTTGTTCCTCTTTATAATGTGGGCTTAAATTCAATATCTATTACATCATTCAATAATTTTAGTCTTAGTTTTTGGAATAATTTAGCAATATTGAAAGTAATATTTTCATAATGTTATAAGTAACTTCTTATTTATTCAGTTAGTTTGTAAATTTGTGTTATTTAAAATTTCATGAAATTTATTGTAAATTAGTAATGAATTTGCTTATAAAATAATTATCTTTTAATAAATTTATATTATGTACCTTTATATCTAAGCAAATTAAGGTGGCTGTAAATAGTTTTTTTCATGTAAATTTTTTTTTTTTATCGACAAACAAAAGCTAAGCTGTTAAAGGAATTCAAGCTGTTTTCTTCCCGATTAAAAATAATGGTTTCAGAATTTTTTTGTGTTTTATCCAATTATCATTCACTTATTTTAAGAATTAAAAAAAGTAAACTGTTAAATTAAATTACAATGTCGGTTTATAAATTTCAATTCATTACACTGATTAGAACACATATCAGAAATGATATACCAATTATTCAAAACTCTGCTTTAAGAATTCAAACTATTTGTTTTATATTTTGAATTGACATTATACTTTAGTGACACCTACCATCTAGAGGGGTTGATGTATGTAAAATCTGTAAAGGGCCAAGGCCCTCATGTGAGTATGATACGGAAGTTGGGTGGATAGAAGTGCCGGATGAGCCTTGGCAAGAGATGAGGATGACTCAAAATTATGAGGTCCATCATCAATAGCTCTAGTTTAGATTCGTAGTGCAATATTAATAAGCGATCAGTCAAAATTTTAATGACTGAACTGTATTGAAATATATCTTGAGTATATTGAATTTTTTCTGATCAATGAAGAAATTAGTCAGTATTTATGGTATGTAATATATTAGTTTTTTTTTCTTTCTTTTTTGGATCAAGTTAGGAATTATTTGAATTCTGCAAATAATTTCTGTTGCTTACTCGAATTTATAACAATATTAAATTATTGGTTGTAAATAACTATTAAATTATTGGTTATAAATACTATTTTTCCTTATTTGTCAAGCATTGAACAGTATAAATTTTCTATAAAAATTTACAAACTGTTCACAAATTTAAAATAAATTTTTAATATTTTAAAAAAAATATATAATTTTTATGCTAGAAATTAAAAGATATATCAAGTTTGATTTTTTAAAAAATTTATATATTAAAGTTACATATGTTTAAGTTATATATAATTGTGTTTTTGTAGTTTGTTACAAAAAATTATAACATATATAATCTATTTAGATATAGAATTTGAAATATAAAGAGCCATATTATTCCTTTGCATCTAATATATTATCTCTTTAGATGTTCATACCAACTTAAAAAAGGTTCAGTAGAAGTCATACAAATATTACGGATGTCTGTGTGAAATAAGAGTTGGTGTCAAAATCAAGAGTATAATTATGACTCTTGACTCTATACCATATACTTTATATATCGTTTTTAAAATTGAGAGACTGCTATACTTTACTCTTAACGAGACATAATACAAACATTTTTTAGGAATCGGTGATAGCTTAAATGTGTCTTCATTCATATAATCATGGTTCAAAATATAAAAGTCCATCTCTGCTAATGTATGCATTTATATTCTCTTAGTGGGATATTAAAGAAATTAATTTTTAAAATTTTAATTTTATATTATTATAAGTAATTTGAAACAATTAAAAATTTAATATTTTTCATTAAATAATTTTTGTGTATCTGTAATATTAAAATTTATACTATGCTTGAGTTTTCCAAATGGTGTGTATCTTTTGAAATTAATTTATTTAAACCATATCTGCAGGGGAAATCATATTAATGATAAATATAATAAATTATTTCATTTTCAATTTATTTAACTTAAGAATTTTTTTTGGTTTAAAAGATTACTAATAATTCCTTTTTTTTACAGTGTTGCCATCAGAAAAGCTTCCTTATTATACTCATTTGGGAAGTGGATCATCAGTATCTGCCATTAGAGAATTAATGGAATGCAGGTAAATATTTTTTTTTACTGTTATTATGCATGTGACATATTAATGATATATATAAATTATATATATATCATTCTTTGAAATGATGTGAAATTAATTAGTGCTTAAATTTTTTTTAAAGTATGTCCTGTATTGGATTGTTCTTTGTATGCAGATAATTTAGAAAAATGTTATAAATGTGTCCATGAAGACTGAGTACTTACTTAATCATTTACACAGTAATTTCAATTATAATAGAGAATTTGTATGGATTTCTATTTTGAAAAGATGTTTCATACTATTTTTCTTTAATGTCTCTGGCTTCAACCCTATAAAAATTATAGCTATTTGTATAAATGCAGTTTTATCTTAAAAATTCAATAAAAACTGTGGATTTCAAAAACTGTTACTTTTATTTGTATTTAAAAAATAAATTGATTATGTACTGGGAACAAAATCAAGCTAAAAATAAACATTTAGTTTTTCATTGCTGAATTTATACCATTTGCATCGAAAACCTTCTCATCTCATTCTATTCACCTGTGTGCATGCCCAAACTCCTTTTCTTTCTTAATTTTTCTCTCCACAATCTGAACCAGTTTGGATTGGTTCTTTTGTCTTAAACAGAATCGACGGGCTGTTTTTTAATAAGTTCGCTACAATACTGCAGAAGATTGTTATTTGTGTGAAGAAATCAGCTTTTAAATACAATAAGTGTTTTTTAAACATTTACAAAAATAAAAATTCTGCTTGGAAAAAAAGACATGTTGATATTTTAAAACTTTATGTATATTTTTATTTGACAGATCTGGTGAGAAAGGCAAAGCTATACGCATTGAAAAGTTGCTTTACTCTGGAAAGGAAGGAAAGACCTCGCAAGGATGCCCTCTTGCCAAATGGATCATTCGAAGATCAGGGCCAGAAGAAAAGCTGCTGACAGTCATACGTCATAGACCAGGTCATACATGCCCCACTGCCTACATTATCATAGCAATGGTTGCTTGGGAGGGTGTATCAGAACATGTTGCTGATATGCTTTATAAAACTGTTGTATATAAAACGGTTAATTTTGGAATCCCAACTCAGAGGAAGTGTGGTACAAATGAAATGTAAGTGTAAAGAAATGTCAACATTTTTGTGTGAAGATAATTTGTTTTACCATTTGATTTTTTTAAAAAAATTGTTTTTGTAAGATTGACTTAATTCTATTGTTAAAAAATTTACAAATTATAACAAAAATCTCTCTCACTCTTTACATATAGGCATACTAAACACATTCCAGAATGGTGTAAGTTATGAGTAATACCTTTTTGTTCATTGCCTAACCACACAAATATTAAGTTAGTATGCATTTCACAAGTAGAATTCCTTGGGGTTCCTGAGAAAAATTTCTCTGGGCTAAATCTTCGCCCATTTCATGTTTTATCATACACTGATGTGGGAAAAAAAAATCCTAACATCAAGAAAAATTTATTTAAGATTAATGAAACTTCGACAATACATTTGTCTAGGTGACATGTTTAATTGAATTACATTTCAAGGTGTTACAGAGTAATGTAAGTGTGAGAAGAGCCATTTCAAATGTGAAATGATGGTACACAAATAACCAGTGTAATCTCCAGAATTTTGAAAGCAAGCATTCAAGCAGTGTGTTGTACAGGTACCAAATATCAATTTGTGAAATGGAATTACATGTTTGTTACACTCAGTTGGTCAATATAAGGATGTTTAATTCTGGTTGAGGATGCTAGAGTTGCCATCCAATGATGTCCTTTTTGAGGTTGATTGTAGAAAGATCTGGTGACCTAGGAAATCAAGGCCACATTCTGTAGAGCATGTTGGGTTACAATAGTGGTATGAAGGAGGGAGTTATCCTGTTAAAAAACACCTTTTTGAGTAAAGTTCATAAATGTCAGCCAGCTCAACAGTCTGAATTGCCAGACTGATGTACAAGTTGCAACCAGGGTACATGGAATAACCACAAGAGTGCTCCTGCTCTATCATACAAAATTGCTCCCCAAACTATAACTCCAGGTATAGGTACAGTAAGTCCAAGTTGCAGGAGGATTGTTTGTAGGCATTGATCTGGCTTTCTTTTATACTGGTAATAAGGCAGAAGCAGCTCATATGAGAAAACTACACATCATCACTTCACCCTCCAATGAGCTGTAGCATAACATCACTGAAGTCGCAGATGCCAGAGAATTAAGAGTTAATGGTACGAATACAACAGGGCACCTGGCTGGGTGCTGTTCTCCAAACAATCCAACTTGTACTGTTCACTGTGTCACTCTGGTGCCAAAAAAAAGCTATAAATTCTGCTGTAGATGTGCTACAATGTTCCATAGCCATGCACTGAATGTGATGGTCATCTCTGTTGGTGGTGACTTGTGCATGGTTGGACACTGGTTTTCTTGAGATAGTACCTTCCTGTGACCACTACTGACAACAATTATGCACAGTGGATACATTCCTAGAAAGTTTTTCTGAAATATTGTGGGAAGAAAATCTGTGCTTTTCTCTCTCTCTCTCTCTTTGCCCTTTAATCCAACAAACTTTAAACTCAGGGAGCTTTTGATAATGATTTCTTCTTCCTTTTTAAAGAAACATCTACTCACTTTTTCAAATCTCAATAATAGCTCACAAACTTTATAGTGCATATTTGAAGTACATCTAATTTGTTTGTTCAAAATGGCACTATTAGCGCCACATTTATGTGTCTAATGTGAAATTTGAATCAATGTCATCTTTCAGATGTTTAAACACCTGTACCAAATATCGTTTATCTAGCATAACTCCTTCTTGGGGTTAGGCTTTTTATTTCTATCAGTGTGTAAAGATTCAAATGTTTAAGAATTCAAGGTATTTCACATATAGAAGCAAGATTGGAATTTTATGGTTTTGTAAATGACCAAATTTTGTGTTTACCATAATTTCCTGTATATAATCCACAACGGCGTATTATCTGCAAAGCCGTTTTTTTTTAGTTCAAAAATGAAAAACATTTCATAATCTGCAGCGCCGTATAATCTGGGGCAATTTTTATGGCGAATAATCCAAAATATATACTGCCGACAATGTAGTGTCAGATAAAAAAAATACACAATATGATTAAAATTATAAGTAATAAATTGTACAGAAATTTTTTTTGTAAAATTCTTTTCTCCTTCGGACATTCATTGTTATCATAATTTCTAAACTTTTGATTTTAATATCTGTTAATTTTGATGTCTAAAGGCTGTAATTTCTTTGTCAGTCCTACAGGTAATTAGTTGTAGATGCAGAATTAAGAGCATTTTAACATCCTCACTGGAATGTGCTTCATTGAGTCCATAATTAAAAAGCTTTTGGTCACATTTTTCAAAATTAGCCTTATTCCCCCAAACCAAATATTCACAATTGAATATTTGATTTGTCAAGATTAAACAATCTTGCAGTTTCCCAATTTCCTGCTTCAATAGCCTTTTCTATAATGTTTAGTTCAAAACTAGCCATGTAATTTACACACTTGCACTTCAACTTGCGATATATGCACTTGAATATTTTCACGACAAATCAGCTCAGGTCATGACAGAATGCGAAATGACGCCAGCGACTTGCAACTGTAATACCTTTCCAAGGAACCGAATTCGTTCTTGAACATAATTGGACAAAACTGATTGTAGCTGGAATACGTTGGGCGAGTTGAAAAAGCTTTCAGCGCCATCTGTTATTTATTTGTAAAACATAAATAGTATTTCTTTCAAAACTTTATTGTATGCATTTCTGATGGAGAATGTTTTTTATCGTATTATCCGTTGCAGTGTATAATGCGCACAAGAAAATTTGAAACTTTTTTAACACAATCCGTGGATTATATTCAGGAAAATACGGTAAATACATTGGCAACTGATGCTGAGTTGAGCAAGTAAAACTTGTGTTATTCATTTTGGCCATATTATTATTACATTTTCTTTGGTTGAGAAGCAGTGGTAGCACTTATTAGTCAAGTAGTGAATTTGAACCCCCTCATTTCTTTGAATACTTGTGCAAAAGACTCGAAGAGTATGTTAAGTGGAGTTGCACATAAAAATCCCTATGATTTAATAGTGGTCCAAAATTATGAGACCTGGCACCAATATAATCCTTTTGATATTCTTGTATGACATTAATGAAATCAATTGATTTTTTTACCTGAGCAGAGAAGGTATTGATATATGAAGTCATTGTACAATAGATTTACTTTATTATACACAGTTCAGTTTAGTACAAATTTCATTTTCCAGCTAATGATCTATTCTCATAGTTTATAGTTAAAAGATGCTTTTTGTTATAAATTATTTTTTGAGGTTTTACATGATATTGAAATCATAAACTTTGATCGAATGAAGCTTTTTAGTTTGTATTTTTTTCGTATTAAATTACTTAAAACGTAATTTTTTTTACTGTTGTAATCATTATGATTTTGTACATAAATTTTTATAATTAATTCAATTGAATGCTTTATAAATTTATTTGCACATTTCATTAGTATATTATGAACGAAATATAAAAAAATATTACAATGAATGCCTTTTATATGAGGAATTAAATGAAATTTACATATAAATATACTTCAGAAATTTGTGTTTTATGCAAGAAAACCAATGAATTATACACCGAAGATCCAGTACATTATGATCACTTGTTTAATATGAAGCAAGACCACCTTTCACCCTCAAGACCATTAAAACCCATTTAGGCATTGACTTGACAGACCAGAAAGTGGAATTTCTTAGACCAGTTAATTTTCATCATATGATCCAATACTAATGTTCCAAATGCACACTGCAGGCATTGCTGTGGAGAATATGCTGTCTGTGCAGGGATAGGATTTGGGTATTGGTTGTGTAGGCCTGTGCACAGCATTGTATTAAGACGTACCGTCTAGGTTATGACTATTGTAGGTTCTAATGATATCGGCCATTGTTGCTTTTCAGTCATGACTAACAATGCATGTCTCTACTCTCTGGAATCAATGCACTGTAGCTGAAAAATTACTGACATCCATGCATCATTTTCAATAACTATTCAATGATTTTTGGCAGATTACCTACTGAATTTAGGTAATCTGCCAAAAGTGCTGTTTGTTACATCATTAGGCTTTTTGACTTTATCAAAATTTAATAAATCAGGCAAGTTCAGTGCTTTAGACAAGGGTGGTCATAATATAATTGCTTTTCAGTCTGTATACAACTTACAATTCCTGACTTCTTCTTGATTGGATTAATTATTATATATCTATATAATGTAAACATTCAAATCTGTTTAAATCACGAATCTCTTAGAGAAACAATTTCAGTATCATTTTGCAATTTTGTTTTGATGGGAGATATACTCTGATATCATATAAAAATTTGTTTAGTTAATTTGTATTAGTTTTTTTTACACATATGCAAAGTGAGATAATAATGAACTTTCACTATTTAATTATTTTTTTTTTCAGGAGAACATGTGCATGTCAAGGTTTAGATCCCGAAACATGTGGTGCATCTTTTTCATTTGGCTGTTCTTGGAGCATGTATTACAATGGATGTAAATTTGCCAGGAGTAAAAATGCTCGAAAATTCAAATTAACTGAGAAAGACGAGGTAACAGAATATGGCTTAGTTGTATTATTGTTTGAATAATCTGTATAATGTTATGATCAGTGGCGTACAAGTGTGGAGCTTGAAACCTCCCATAGACAAATAATTTTTTAATTTTTTGTATAATGGTTTTTGTTCTTTTGTCTGCATTTTCATAAAAAGTAACTCCTGCCATGAAAAGTAGTCTGTGTATGCCACTGTTAATGCTTAATGTAATGTAATTGTATATGAATAATTAATGTAAATTTGCTCATACTCTTTTAGGAAAAAGAATTAGAAGACAAACTACAGACATTAGCTTCTGATGTATCTCTTTTATATAAAAGAATGGCTCCAGAATCCTTTTACAATCAGGTATGAAAGTACTTGATTAAAATTTTGAATTAAGAAATTTTAGTAATGCTATACATTTGTGTATATAATATTTTCTAATGTGTGTATAATTTCTTATATTCCCATGATGTTCTGCAACAGTTGTGGTCAAAATGACATTCTGGTCCTTTTTGGTATATATATAAATTTCACCTTCTTCAGCTCATCATGTAAATAGACCATTTTAGGTTTTATTTTAATTAGGGATTTTGGAGGAAAATATTTCTTGTTTGGCTCTTCTCCCTAAAGATTCAAATGATTTTTCTCTTTAAAAATATATTTGAAATCACAAAATAATGGTTGCTGATATAAGTAACTAATGGAAAAACCATTGATATTCTTGAAAATCTTAAGACTCTAAGTAAACTCTGTTGCATGTTAAGTTTTGCTAGGAATTTGTTTCTTGAAACAATCTATATGTGTTAAGAAAAACAAGCTATGTTTATTTGTGTGTCTCTTAAGTAATTTCACTTTTAAGTTAATATATTCTAGTTCTAAAACAATTCCTCTTTCTGTAATTTATTTACCTTTAGAAATGATGGCATCAGATTTTATAAATCTTGTAATTATTAAACCTATAATATTAAATTTGATAGCAAAGGCTCCTGTTTGTTTACCTTATTTGGGGATTGCAAATTTTGCTTTTATTGTTGATAAAAGATTTATTAATGACATGTTTTTAATTCAAAAGCATGAAAGAAGTAAAGAATATTGTGATGTCTGGTCATTTTTAAATAAAAAGGCAAACACATTCTCTTGATCTCCATGTGATTTCATTAAATAATTGGGTTTTTTGAAAGAAAGCTTAAATTTTTTATTATTTCATATGTAATTGAGGATTCATTTGGAGGGAGGGGTAAACTGAATATTTTTGTTTGACAACATTTTTATTTTCATTCTTTAAAGGGACTTTTTTTAGCCTGGGAGATTTTTTAAAATTTTTTTACAAATGCTTAGGTTGATGATTATGTGCAAACAAGTTTACAAAATAAATTTTGAGAAAAGTTGACAATGAGATGCAAGCCGGTTAATTGCAGTCAAAATGTTTTTATAATAGCTAAACAAAGCAAAAAATCAGTTGAAAATAGGACCAGTCTGTTAACTAACTTGGGTAATGGATGATACATAAAATAATATATTTTATGCTTCCAGACTGAATTTGAACAGCAAGCATCTGACTGTCGGTTAGGTATCAAAAAAGGACGACCTTTCTCTGGAGTAACAGCATGTATAGACTACTGTGCACATTCACATAAAGATTTACAAAATATGAATAATGGATGCACTGTGGTTAGTAAACGTTATCCTCTTTGACATGTTCCCCTTTTTCCTCCTTTTCCCCAACCTATTTCTGCACATTTCTCTGTTATGAGCTTCTCAGAGCATGTACAAATGCTGATAACTTGCTTTTTTAAAGAACTTTTTGCATGAATAATTCTCAAGAAAAGGAAAGATCAAAAGGTGAATAAGAGAGATTAAGTAGTTCTTAGTATATAAATATCAAAGGAGGAGGGAGTAGTTTATATAGCTTAATTGAAAGAAGTTATTAAAGGAAAAAGTAGAATGTATAGTTTGAACAGAATTAAGTTTTGTTTTATTTAATGCTTTAAAAAGTTTTTTTTTTCAAAGAGTTGATAAATAGTAAATAGAATATTTTTTAAGAATCTCATAGTTATGCTAAGTTTTTATTTCAATTAGTAAATACTAAACAAAATTTTTTTTACTCTTAAAACTATGAGTTATGAAAAACTAAACATGTATTAACCCCTTGAAGTACAATGAAATGGAATTTGATGTACACTTCCATTTTGCTGACAGTTTGATTTTCCGGTATCATTGAGAAGGGGGATGAACCTAGAACTTTCAAAACAAAACAAAATTGTTACATGATTCTTGGAAGAGGCACAATTCTTGGCAGTGGCAATTCTAGATGCATTGGAGATGTCAAAATCTACAATGGCACTTGAAATGAATGACATCTCCCAGACATCATTTCATGTCAAGGAGTTAATTTTTGTTTAGTTTTCTTGATAATGTTGAAGTGCCGCGCTTATCCGAAGGTTAGAACCCGGGATCTTCGGGTCCAAAACCGAGTAACTTAACCGCTACACCAAAATGATCACCATGGTGCGGAGGTTGTTACTGGCTTATATAGATGGTACCGCTACATACTCCCCCACCAGTGAGTTGGTGGTTAGGCGAACGAACGATGAAGTTGTTATATCGAGCATATTAGCTGCTGCGTCACTAGTTGTGACGGCTTGGCTGGTTGCATCATTCGTGCTTGGACGGCTTTGATGGTTGCATCACCATGTGACAGCCTGAAGATTGCGTCATTCGTGCATGACAGCTTGAGGGTTGCATCGCCATGTGACGGCTTGAAGATTGCGTCACTATGCAACGGCTTTGGTTGAATTTTCGGTGGATAGATGGCACCACAACAGTTCAGAAGGCTGTGTTTTTCTGAGTTCAGCCAGGGGTCACCAATGAGGTGGCGCATTTATCCGCTGGGATAGAATGCGGGACCTTTGGGTCCGAGGCTGAGTAACTTAACCGCTACACCAAAATGATCACCATGGTGTGGAGGTTGTTACTGGCTTATATAGATGGTACCGCTACAATGTCTTGGTTATTTTCAAAGTTGAATTGTTCAGAAACATTCAGTAAAAAAAAAGTCAATTGGCTGTAAAATTCAATAAGATTCATGAACATTAACTTAAAATTATTTCATATGAAGCTTGATAAGCTAGTTTTCTAAATTATTGAAAATTAAAGTTTGAATAATAGAAAAATATATGTTAAATGTTTTATCAAATTTATTCATATATACATTCTAATGAGATTGACTTCCAGAAAAATTTATTTGTAGTAAATAGTAAAGGGATTCTATTTTAAAAATATTTAATCTGTTTGACGGTTTTGGTTAATTTTTATGCCTTATTAACCAAACCATATTGAATATTAAAGGCCTTTTCATAGTTTTGTTCAATATATCTAAGAAGTGTTATTGGACAGTTCTTTGGAGAGAGAGAGAGAGAGTTTTATGTTTCTTTTTCCGCTCATAGTAATAAACCTAAAATTTTCTTTTCATTGAAATTTTTAGAAGTAGTAGTTTTAGAATTATATATTCGTTTTTAAATTTATAATTTGATTAGTTTAGTTTTAGACAATATTTTATAATTCACTCTACAGTAATTATATAGTAAATAATTTTATTTTCTTATGAGGTAGTGTTTTATAACTATATTAAACAAACTGTTTAATTGTAGATTAATTTAATTAATTTATGTAATTAAATTATATATTTATTTAATTTTTTAAAACATTAAACTAATTTCAATTTAATACTAATGAGAAAAAAGGGACATTTCAAATAATGTATTCAAGATAATTTATAATGTAATTTTTAAAAATGATTACATACCGAAGTTGCCTTCTCTAATATTATTTTGCATGATGCCTGTGCTTACTGAATACTGTGCATTATAATTTTTTCACTATTCCACTGCTTTTATTCAGAAACTTTTTCTAAATGCATTCTACTACATTATACTTTGAAACTCGGGATAAAAATAATGGTGGTGGTTTTTAAAGTATATACATTTGTGACAATTTATTTAAAAATTTTTAAAAATGAGAAAAATATGTAGATTTAAAAAGGTTTTGTTTCATAAAATATTTTATGTTTACTCTTTATGAATGGGATTTTATTGCTTGTTAATTAAAAGGAAAAAAATCCATATCCCTATTAGATAGGTGTGCTTGATTAAAATTTGTTGATTTTAATCATTTTCTCCTAAAAAATAAATGATTTAAATATTTTCCCCCTTTAATGAAATTTACAGTATTTTTATATTTGTATTTGTCATGTATAATCAGAAATGAAAAACTTTACATCTCAGATGTTTTAGAATTTGTGCTATTTAGAAATAATTCATCTTAATCACTGTTAGTTCACAATTTATTTTTAAGTCTTTGAAAATTTTTTTAATCATTAATATTTTAATTTTCAATCTTCAATATTATATTTAAAAAATAAAATAGGAGCAATTTTTTTTTAAAATTTCAGGTAAAGCATTTACATATTTTCCCCATTTCTTTTTAAATTTTAAGTTCTGAAAAAATATATATTGTATTTGAATTTTATTTATTAAACATTTTAAACCTGTAAGAAACAAACCTCTAAACTAATGTTTTTAGTGAAAGAATGTGCATTTAACAGTTTGTTTTTAGTATGTATGGGCCATTGAATTATTTCAATATTATTTAATAAATTATCTTAGTAGATTAAATTTCATGTGATCACAATTTCAGAAATTTTTGTGTTGAAGCATATTACACTCATGTCCATAAATTAAGGATAATGAAGTTCAGGCAAAGAAAGAGACAGAAGCAAAACAAATTTGACTTATTTGTAAAGTCTATTTATTAAACAAAAGGTAAAGAGCAAAAAAGATGCTATATGTTTGACATAATTAATAAAAATTGCGATTTTTACTTCCTGGAGCAAATTTTAAAAAAGAACCTATTTACAAAAAAAAGAATAACATGGTTAGTATGATGGTTAATACGGAGTATGTCTCCCGGACGATGCAATACAGGCCTTACAATGCCTACGCATGCTGAGTATCAAATTATCAATCTGATCTTGGGGAATATAACACCACTCCTCAAGCAATGCCCTCCGAAGTTCCAGTAGACAGGTGGGAGGGGGTTGACGGGCTGCAGTTCATCGGCCAAGTATATCCCACACATGCTCTATTGGATTCAATTTCGGTGAGTATGCTAACCAATCCATACGGGTGATATCCTCCGCTTGAAGGCATTCATCTACAATGTTTGCACGGTGAGGACGGGCGTTGTCATCCATAAACAGAAATTCAGCACCCATGGCACCCCGAAACAAATGTATATGTTGTTCCAGAATGACATCCCGATAGATGTGGCCTGTCATAGTTACACTCTGAACATGCAGGTCAGTTCTGGAACCAAGAATAATTCCTCCCCAAATGAACCATCCTGCACCACCATAAAGGTGTCTTTTAATGGTGTTCTCTTGGTGGTAACGGGTATCTGGCGCTTTCCATATGAAAGTCCGGCGAGAATCAGACTGCAAACTAAACCTGGACTCGTCGGAAAACATCACACAAGACCACTGTTGCGGTGTCCACAATGCATGCTCTCTACTCCAAGTTAATCGCAGGCGACAGTGGGTTGCGGTAAGGGGAAAACATCCGACAGGTCTACGAGCATATAGACCAATGTGCCCTAAGCGTCTGTACACGGTCTGCCTTGAAACTGTCGTACCGGTAGCTGACGAGACAAGTCTGATGCTGTGCTCTGTCTGTTTCTTTTGGCAGTAACTGCCAAATACCGGTCCTCATTCGGCGTTGTAACTCGGGGGCGACCTGTGCTGTAACATCTACTCACATTACCATCATCTTGGAATCATTGCCAAAGCCTGGAGATGACACTCTGGGCGATTCCAAGTTCCTCGATACTTTCAGCTGGCTTCGTCCACATTCCAGTCGTCCGATAACTCTACCACGTAAAAAATCATCCAAATGCCTCCTTTGTGCCATAACTATGTGGTTATTGCACTGAAAGGCTTTTAAAGTGCTTGTGAACAATTTTACTTCTTTGCCACCATTCCTTATATACCCCTCTCTTACACTCTCGTCATTGTGACGTACTATCCGCGCCATCTGGTGGCTTCCTGTAATCTGCATATTCTTCTTCAAGATGTGTGTGATAATTCTACAGGTGAAATTTTTATTTTAGAGTTCAATTTCTGTGTGATTCTGAATTATCCTTAATTTATGGACATGAGTGTACTAAACTTAGAGTAATTGCTTTTTAATTTACTCAAAGTTTAATGCTACTTATATTATTAAACTATGAGTAAAAAAGAAAAAAATAAGTATTATAAAAAATAAGTTATGTATAATTGCGTATTACTATTGATATTGTTGTTTAATGAATTTGATTATGAAAAATGTTTTGAATACTAGAAAAAAGGTACGATTTAAGAATAATCATAGTTGTTCTTATTGTGATGTTACACAATCATGCTTATTTCCTTTGCTTTTGTTATTTGTTGGAAGATGTGGATGCTAACATTTTTAAGTTTTCGCTGTATTTGTTTATTTTGCTACTTTATTTTTTCATTAATTCAGTTGCATTTTCTTAAATTAAAAATTCAACCATACTCAGTAAGATTGTTTCACTATTGTTTCATTATTACTTTACTTTTAGTGCTTTAATTAGTTTGAATTGAGCTAGTATTTGTTAACTCTGTGTTTAGAACCATATTTTAATACTACTTGTAATTTGATTTTCAATGTCTCCATTGAGAACATAAAGTTGAAAGTATATAGAAAAATAATATAGAAATTTAGGTTATGAAAAACTATATTTTTAATATAACATAAAATTTGTATTGGAATATTTGTGTTATATTTTTGTTTTACTTAAAATTAACTATCTAGTTTGTATAGGTATAAAAAAAAATTATATTTGAATCATAATTACCAGCTAAATTTGAAATCTGATCAGATGAATATTTCTTTTTTGTAATGTGTTTAGTCCATTTTCGATGCAACAATTCCTCATACTCAAAATTGAACTTGCTTGCTTTCCCATTTCCTTCCCATTTAATCCAGATGTTTTCATACATTTATAAAGATTAAATTTTTTGAATAATTATCTGCTGTTTTAATGTTTTTAAACCTAGAATATGTATTAATTATTTTTTGAATTAAAAATAATCAGAAGTACTTTTTTTAATTGAAATTAAATTTTATACAAAACCACACAATTTTTTAGGTTGTTACTTTGACAAAACATAAAGGATGGGAGAAACCAGAAGATGAACAACTCCATGTTCTCCCTTTGTATTTGATGGATAATACAGATGAATATGGCAGTAAAGAAGGTCAAGATAAAAAGGTAATTTTTGCATTCATAATATCTGATTTGAATGGGTTTTTATAGCATTAAAATTATGTAATGGGTAATAACAATTAATTCAATCTTTTCAAAAGACCTCAAAATGTGCCATTCTTTTCTTTAAATTATTGCATTATTTTGGTAAATTATATGAATTTGTATTGGGTTTTGACAGTTTAAAGTTTCCAAAAGAATTTTTTCTTGAAGCACATTTTTATTATAAAATGTGTTTCAATGTCACAAAAAACATTATAAACTTGAAGCATCTTCATTTTGAAAATATTTGGAATATAGGCTTCATTTGAAATCTAAACTAGTGACTTAAATTTATTTTTATGTATTGAATAATATATATTTACATGATGATAGAATGCTAAGAACTGTTCAAGAGTACATGTTATTATACTTGTCTGGTATGATATTCAACACTTGTTTCAATACCCTCCATGAAAAAGAATTTTGTATTATGAGCGATCCACATTCTGTAGTATTTTATGAATTATATGGTTGGAGGTGAAACATTTACCCTTGAATGGAATTTTCATATTTTTTATTGGATTTCAGATAATTTTTGGGAAGAAATTTCAATTGCAAGTATAGTTCAAACAGTATTTTTTGTTTTGTTTGAGGTTTATGGAAATTTGTTTAGTGCTCAAATGATTACTCAAATGGTTGAATTGATTATCTATAAAATCTTGGACTCTATGTCTTCACTATGATATATAGTCTACACTGGTGTGCAAAAATTAAGGACGAGACTGTTTTTTCAATATAACTTTGTACAAAAGCATTCCAAATCAACACATTTAATACCATAAGATCCCCAATACGTAAGGACGTGAGTAATGTAAGCAACACATACTAAAAGAGAAATCAGAGGTATAAAAAGAAGCTTTATTGAAAAAGTAGCATGGAGCGCAATGCGACTGAAGGCCGAAACATCCCTGTGATGGGTGTCCAGTAAGAAATATCCGGTCTTTAGTAGGGGATATGATCTCCCCTGACTGCTAGGCAGGTTTCACAGCGTCTGCCCATGCTGAGAATGAGGGTGTCAATGAGTTGTTGAGGCATTGCTGCCCATTCGTCTTGTAGCGCCAATCGAAGCTCCGGAATCGTTACTGGTGGTAAGGTACGAGCTACCAAGCGTCTGCCTAGAAAATCCCATACATGCTCGATGGGATTGAGATCTTGAGATCGTGCCGGCCAATCCATACGTTCAATATCCTCACTCTCTAAGAGCTGTTCGGCAGCTACTGTGCGATGACATGGTGCATTGTCGTCCATGAAAAGGAACTGCGGACCCATAGCGCCTCTAAAAAGACGCACATATGGAAGAAGAATCTCGTTACAATAACGGGTCCCGTTGACTGAACCTGCGTCGAAGATGTGAAAGTCTGTACGACTACCAAGCATGATGCCTCCCCAAACGAGAACACCGCCACCTCCATACCTGTCCCTTTCAATGATGTTCGAGGGATGATTGTGGCTTCCCTGCTCTCTCCAGATGAGTATGCGATGAGAATCGCTACTCAGACTGAATCTGCTCTCATCTGTAAAGAGTACTCGTCCCCATTCATTGTCTCTCCAATTCCGGTATTCCCGGCACCACAGAGAACGCCTTCTCCGATGGGCAGGCATTAGAGGTACACACCGTACAGGGCGTCGTGCAAACAGACCACCACCGTGCAGTCTTCTGGCCATGGTAAAACGCGATATCGGTCGTCCAGTCGCCTGTGTTGTGTGTCTAGCGATTTCTCCCGCTGTCTGCCGCCTGTTTCTTCTGGCCTGTAAGGCAATATACCAGTCATCTGCGGGTGTGGTTCCTCGTGGACGACCACTACTGAACCCCCGGATAGCTGTTCCTGTAGTTTGAAATTGTCTCCAAAGTCGTGAAACGATGCTGTGAGCAATTCCGAACTCTGCAGCCACACTTGTCACACTGCGACCTTCCTCCAACTTCCCAATGATTCGACCTCGGGTAAAAGCATCCAGATGTCGTCTAACAGATTGATTATTCGCCATTTCTCGCTGAGGCAGCAACTCGGTGTGATTTTAACTGCTATACGGTGTGCAATCTCTTTGCCAGAAATACTAATCTTACACGGACAACATGCTTTACTACTCAGACACTCCCCCATTACGTCTACCTGCATATCTGCGCATGTGCTACCGTACATCACCTCACTTAATCTCCTGATTGGTTTTTCTGTCCGCTCTGCCTCTTCGTTCAGCTGATATGCTAATTTTTCGACTTCGTCCTTAATTTTTGCACACCAGTGTATGTTATCTAATACGTAAAGTATAAGTTAGTAGATACCAGTCTTCTGCTTCAATTAGAAAACTTCCTCATTCAGTAAATGAATATATTATGTTGAATCTTATATTCCAAAATACTGGGTTTGTTTTGTGAAGTCATAGTTATTTAAATGAAAAATACCTGTTATATACAATCAAGAGTATTATCTATAATATTGGAATTTTATTTTTTAAGAATCATTATTCAAAGTAGGATTTAAAAATTCAGTCACCTAAGATAACTAAAATATGTAGTTAAAGTAGCAGCACCCTTTGAAATCATTCTACCATATCTCCTCTCAGTGCTCAGGAAGATTTCGCCCATGTCATGTGATTGAACTGCACCTATAGACATTTTGTTTTGAGATAGTTATATTTGTTCTGTGATGGTAAGATGCACGGCTTTTCAAAAAATGTGTAACATCAAATTTTGTCACCTGAAGTAACATTAGAAATTCCTGCAAAGGTGTGCTGTGATTCTATGATGTCAGAATTGAAGATGTACAAGTAGTTCTAACATTTTAAAGAGGCTTAGAATCCATGATCAATGATGAATTTTCTAGTTGACCCACCACTTAATGCACCGAGGAAAATGTTAATTTGGCATTTCAGTGTGTTTGTAAAGATCATTGTCAAACCCTTGAGAACATTGCTAAAGTCACTCAATCAAGGAAGATTAGCTGCAAGCATATTTTGTTGGAGGATCTTAACATGCATTGAGTATCTCAGTGCATTGTTTCTCGTCTTTTGACCTCTGAGCAAGAGAAAGAAAGAAAGAGAATCCACACAGTATGGAACCTATTTTTAAACATCATAACAGGCGATGAAATGGTGCTTTTTTATGATATTCAACTAAAATGTACTACTTTGAGATGCTTGCCTTCCTCACTGTGATTGAAGAAATTCCAGTAATATCATAGTAAATGGAAAGTCATGAATGAGATCTTATTTAATTCTGAAAGAATTGTTCATTCAAAATTTATTCCTGAGGTCTGAACAGTGTTTAAAGAGCCTTATCTGGATATTTTACTTATTTGTTGGAGTCCATTTTCATAAAGGGTTTTATATGTAGCAAAGTGGGCAATGGTATCTTTTGCATGACAATGCACTTGCACATCAATTGCAAATGGCCATAGGGTTTCTTGCTAAAACTGATATCATAGAACTTCTACATCATACCTAATGGACTATTATTGGACTTAGTTCCCTGTGTTTTTTTATTTCCATCATTAAAAAAATCTGCAAGGACTTCATTTTATGTCATCTGAGGTAAAAGCAGTTTCTCGGGAGGCCTTATGGGTGGTTGCCAAAGGTTGCTTTAAGAAGGAGCTTCAATAGATTGTACAATCACTGGCAAAAGTGTATGTCTACCAAGATAATTATTTTAAAGTTGGGTTGTGTGTCAGTATTTTAAAATCTTCTAGGTAAGGACTTATATGCCAAGTTCCCAAACTTTTGAATCCTTCCTCATAACATGCAATATTGTATGCAACATTGTTTTTTTAGTCAAATGTAATTCCAAAATGAGATGGTAATTGTAACAGAATGTGTAATTTCTGACCATTTTCATATAAATTTACTTTATTACAGATTGCTTCTGGTTCTTTGGAGGTCCTCAAAAAGTTTCCAATTGATTTTAAGATCCGCACTACTCCTTTAAAGCCCTGCAAAACAAGAGGTCGTAAACCAAAAGATGGGTTTTCACCTCGTAAACAAGCTTTGCAAACAGCTTTCAAACAACTCATTGCTAGCGGGAAGTTGCGCAGGATTGAGCCACCTGAAGTATACCAGAAATGTCATGCTGGCAATAATAGACTATTTCCTATGTCCACCCATCACCAGAACAATAGCTTATCAGATAGTAAAGATTTTATGAATACCCAACAAATTTCTTCGAATGGTTACGGCAGCTCTGTACAAAGCAATATGCTCATGCCATCCAACTCTTATAAGAGGGAAGAAACTGCATGTAAGTTTTATGCAGGGAAACACATTTCACACAATTCTTATTCAAATACACCTAACCAAGTCTGGATGTCTCAAAGTCAGCATGATTTTAATTCTGCTTCATCTGTGAGAAATCCACAAAATCCATCTGCTAATAATATGCAAGGAGGTTGTTATCATAATAATTCTTCATTCTCATCTAGTGACACTTCATTTTCATCTAACCATAATTCATCCTTCTCATCTAACAATAACTCATCATTTTTATCCAACAATAACAATTCATTTTCACCCAACAATAATTCATTTTCATCCAACAATAACAATTCATTTTCATCCAACAATAACAACTCATTTTCATCTAGCAATAACAATTCATTCTCATCTAATAATTATAATTCTGCTACCATGACGAGAAGTTCTACATCTAAGGCAAGTAATAATATAAGCATCAATTCATTACATGCAAATCACTCATTTACCAATACTTGTTCTAAGATCACTTCAGAGACGTATGTAACATCTGCATGTAATACCCCTTGTTATAATGATGGGAACAATAATTATATGTCTGGTGTTACATACACTTCCCCACCTCGCCTTAATCCATCCCAGAATTATCAAGTACCTATTGCATGTAATACTAATTCCACTTATTCTCATTATAATTTGGATCCGACCTCAAATACAATACCTCCTACATATGTATCTCAAAGTCCAAATAATGATTCACAGAATCCATATCAATCTTATTCATCTCATCAAAACCTTGATAACAGTTGTCATTTTCAGAACAACTCTGCCTCATTCCATGCGCAGTGTTCTTACACTGTACCTAATGTACCCTTGAAAATACCTGGTAATTACAGTGCTTCTAGCTCTTTACAGACACAACATTCCAATGGTGGGAATTACAATTATATGCCTTATTCTCCCAGTCATGCGACTCTAAATGACAACTTTTGTAACTATGCAAATCGTAAATCTAATAGTGTACCTGAAAATTTCGCTGTTTCAGACCACCAAAATAATTTTATTGATTTTAATACAGAACAGCATAAAATATATTCGTCATCCAATAATAACCTCTCTAAGATATCTTCACCACATTATCAAAATTCTGTAGAAAATCAAAATATTTTTGTAAAATCAGAGTTATTAAATCATTCTGGGGGAGTGTGTGTAGAAAAATGTGCCAATTCGCTAACTGAGATTCCTGATTCAGTATATGCGCTTCGAGACCTAGATTCAAAGTCTGTCAACTGTTTTTCAAAAATTAATCAGCAATCCACCCATGAATGTAGTCCTGAAAAAGAGAATACAATGCATAAAACAGAGACATCAAATTTTAAGTACTGTGAAAATAACAATATGGAGCCTAAATATATTTCTGATGCTTATAGTACTCATGCCAAAAATTACAATTATCATTTGCAGCAGTCTAATCAAATAATTGCTTACGATAATTTTTCTTACAATAATAATATGACCTCAAATAACTCCTCAATCATTGATTTTAGTAATGATGCTTATAAAGAAGGCTACGAAAAAGATGTTAAGAATGACATTTCTTCAGTAGCTTATGAAGACAGGAAAACAGTGCCAAATATGAAAAATCTGGAGAATTCTCTGAACTCTAATAAAATGGCAGGATCTCAATGGGCATGTGAAAATAAGTATTCTTGTTATCCTGAAACCAATCATTTAGGAGTTTTAGCTTCAAAATATAGCTCTGCTAATTTAGAGGAAGAAGAAAATTTAGTTGATTCAACAACAATTGAAGGAGATGAAGTATATGAAGGTCACTCTGATAATGAAAGTTGTTTCAAAGATACAGAAGTGGGCGGTGTTGCTATTGCCTTGACACATGGATCAGTTTTGTTCGAGTGTGCCAAACATGAACTGCATTCCACAACGGCTGTTAAGAAGCCCAATCGCCGCAATCCAACCAGGATCAGTTTAGTTTTCTATCAGCACAAACACCTCAATTTTGAAAACCATGGCGAGTCAGAGTGGGGACAAAAAATGAAAGAAAAACGGGTAGGGAGTATGAAGAGCACAGATGCTCATTATGATACAACATCGCCAAATAAAAAGCAGTGTTTTCAGGTGGAAGAAGAATACCCCAAACATAGCATGCCCATGCGAATGTTAGGCACTACACCTACCACAAGGGTGACGTTGTTTTCAATTGCTCCGTTGGCCGTAGGTGCTCCATTTAGGCCATAAAAATACTAAATGATGAATTTATACTTTTATATTTACTAAAAAAAATATTGAACTATTTAAAGTTCTAATGTGTGATTTGAATGGATTGAATGAAATGTGCGTAATTTTTTTAGATATTCATGTATTTAATGATAAAAAACGTATATCATATTTGTTGCACATTTTTTGTTATAAAAGAAATAATGACAGATGCATATAAGATGTTTATTATTCTTTTTGCTGTTAAACTTAACAAAACTTAATTGCAAAGAGAGATGAATATTTGTAGGAGGAGTGTATGGCAGTAAAACAAAATTGATTTCTCGAGTAAAAATAGTACAAAGGTATTTGTATGGTTTTTTTTAAAAAAAAAATTATCAATACATTTTAAACTTTTTTATATGTATACCCTAAATATAGTAATTTGTGATATATGTAGCCTTATGGTTAACTGTGTCATTTAATGAGGTAAAGTTATTTCCCAATTCATGTAAGTTGGAATCTTGATTAAAAGAATAAAGTTATGCTCAGGTCCTCATAGATCATCTGAAAAATGCAAGTTTTTTTTAATTGCATTATTTTATTGTATTTTAATTTTTCATTATAAAATCAATGCTCCTTAAAGAATTTATCAATTATATTTTGATTGTACACTCCTTTACTATAAATTACACAATCTTTGCAACTTTTATAAATGGTCATAGAAATTTATATTTATTAGTTTAGTGTTTTAAAGTGGATTACATTGTTTTCAAACTGTGTCAGCAGTAGGTGAGCAGAATAATGCAATAAAAATATCTTCCAAGACTTAACTAGTGATAAAATATCTATGCACACTTCATAACTATGCAAATATCAAGAATACACATAAAAAATACTATGGGTAGTTCCGACAGACCACCGTAGAACTGTATTTTATATTTAATACCATAACACAGTGCCTCATGAGAAACGTTTTATATTGTATATTTAACTGGACATTTTATATTTTTAAATAAGGCTAATGTACAGTTGTGAAAAAACGGAGGATCCAGCCTATTTTTTTTATGCCAAATAATAGTAGGGGATTGTATTTTATTCAAAGAATCATATTGAAATGCGAGTTTCCCCCATGCAGTTCTTCCCTCTATGCTTTAATGTGAAAAGTGTTCATTGCCTTACAAGAGTATGATAAACTCTTGTAGGTTTGCATCCAAGCTAGTATTTATTGTAGAATATGGATGAAATTGAGAGAATCAATGAGGAGATGTTGATGATTATTTCCAAGTGCTTCAACATTTATTAAATTTTTAATAACATAAATCAGGTACCAATTGAATTCAATCATGCAGTGACATTAGGCTCAATTATGAACAAATATTTTGCTTATTTTATGATTTATTTGTATGTTATGTATGCTGTGATTTTTCGTCTTTAGTGTTTTTAAAAAGTATTATTGGAATTTTTTTTTCCCTAAGCTTTTTATAGTAAAAGTTAATAACACATCTATTTTAAAATTCTAAATGCTCACATTTGACAGAAATGATTTAAAATTTTGTGATATTTTTCACATGTTTAATGTATTGAAGATTTGATAAAGGCTTTTAACCAGAAATACAATTTTTCAATGAAGTAATGCTAAATGAAATTGCATGAATACAAATTAAGCAATTGAAAATTTTCAACTTGTTATTTTTTTTAAAAGTTATTTTTAATAATTTTATGTTAATGTATTGCTGCATGATAAATTTCATGTCTTCAAACTGACTGCTTATGGAAGAATGAGATTAATTTCAATTTATTTATATATATAATCAGAAATATATATTTAAATTTGCAGACCATCTCTAATTTTTTTGATAGACTTCTGACAGTTAATATATTTTTGCACAAATCTTTAATGTACATATTTGTCATTATTTGACTTTTGTAAGGCCAAGTATTGTTAAGATTTTATTCTTAAAACTTTTTAATTTTTTAACACTTTGCTATGTATTACATTTTATATTTTGTGTTATATATATCATTTTAATTTGTTAAGACACTGCCAAGTACCTCATTTCATGAAACATAATTTATGGTTTTTAAATTGTTTTTATTTTCATTGTACACCCACCATTTTACTTTTATGACAGCAACACATTTGTTTTAAAGTTTCATTACCCTTGTTTTACTTGTACATTGAACCACTCATCTTTTAACTATTTTTGTAAAGGTCATGTAAATAGTACTACATAACAGTGTCTGGAGTGATACTGTCAGAAAATCCTCTACACCAAGAGCTGAAATTTATAAAAAAAGGGGGAAAAATTCTAGTTCAAAATACTCGATTGTGCAGATAATGTGAATGAAATATGTAGCTGTTTAAATTTTAAACCTTTGTATGTGACGTAGAATTGTCTTTTGTAGTGTCACTTGTGTACTGTAATATGATCGTCAGTTTTTACTATTCAATGTAGTTGCAAATTGTATGTATTAAATTATTTTTGAGCTTCAAGTTGTAAAATTATTTCAGAATGGCTTGACTTATTAAAACATAAAATATTTTAAATATAAAAGTATAAATTATAACAAAAATGTATTTTTTTTATTTTTTAAAAATTTGAATATAACACATATTTTACTGTTATTAAAAACATCATTGGTTAAATATAATTAATAAGTTATTCTTCAGGAAAATCTCATTTTATTTAACATGAATCAAATAATTTTAAAGTACTGAAACATATAGAGTTTGCAATTCTGTGTCATATTTTCAATCATGGGATTAGGATTGGACTATTTATTAAAAATACTTACATATTAGCATAGTTGAAATTGCATAAAACTGAAAATATAATTAAAAATTGATTTAAAATTATTTTAATGAAACAAATAAAAAATTTTATTCATCATAAAAGCAAATAAAAATAGTACATAATGAAATTTTAAAAAAGAAGCATTTCTTCATTTCTTGTGTTTTTGTAAATAAGCTTATAAAAACACAGCTACTCCAGCGTTTCATTGTTGGAACGGCTTCTTATTTTTGTTACAAATTATCCTGCCGAAGAAAATGCACGTTGGGATTCTTTACTAGTAGGTATTATCGTCATTAAATAGGAGTATGTTCTTTTCAGGTAGTCACCACGTCTCCCTCCATTTTTAAAAAAAAAGAGACATTTCTTTTTGAATTTTTGATGACAGTGTCTCAAATCTAACAGACTACATTGGTGCATACAGTCGATCAAAAAAGTATTGGGACACATTACCAGTTCATGGATTTTTATCGTAATATTTTACTTAAACATACAAATGAAACCAAAAAAGAAGTAAATGTTAATTTGGTAAATACTACTAATAATAATTGAAACAAAACTCGTACATTAATGCAATTATGGTTAAAATTGAAAATGAAAGAAATCGAGTTAAAAAACGTGCTCAATAAAGTATTGGGACACTTCCAAATAACTTAAGAAAAACAATTCAAACTTAGAAATTAATATTTTGTTGGGCCGCTATTGTTTTTTATGATCTTTCGAAGTCTAATTGACATGGACTGGATCAATTTTTTGTAAAAAGATCTATTGATTTTGGTCCACTTTTCGACCAAATATTTTTTTAAATCCTGCTTGTTAGAAATTTGGACCTCATAGTTTTTGCTGCAAATAATCCCACGCATGTTCAATGGGATTATGGTCTGGACTTTGTTCAGGAGTCTTAATAACACTGGAACAGTGGTAGAGAACCCATAACTTGAAAATATCTGCAGTATGTTTCGGGTCATTATCTTAGTACAATTTAAAATATCCTGAGATTCCCAGCTTTCTCACACTAGGCTTTAAATTTCGCTTGAGAATGTCAAGATAGACATATTTATTCATTATACCATCAATAGAATGTAAATTCCCGACACTAGAGCTTGCCATGCAGGCGCAGACAATTTGGTTATCCCCTCCATATTTGACAGTAGGCCGTAAATTTTTGACATGCATTGTTGTATTTGATTCCCACCAAACTTTTTACTTGTCATCCGATCCGAAAATGTTATATTTGCTTTCATCAGCAAAAATTACATTTTCCCAATATTATGTTTGCCCCTTACATACATTTTAGTAAGTGCCAACCTAGCTTGTACATTTACTTTGCTGATGTAGGGCTGTCTTTGAGTTACTCTGCCTTGTGTGTGATACTTATGTTTTCTTAAAACATTTTTGACAGTTTCAGGATTTACTGATTTTCCGAACTACTTTTCAAATAATTTTTACTACACTAGTTCTTGGATTAATGTGTACTTTTGTCCTCTCACAATCCACCACGTTCATTAAATATACTTGGACACCCTTATCTTTGCTTGTTTTCTTGAACCAGTTAAAGATATTAAAAACAGTAGACTTACTCAATTTCAAGATTTTTCCTTTACAGTGAACTGTGATTTCCCTTTTTTCCAATGACTTATTAAGAGATTTTGCACACCAACCGATATATCTTTGTTTCTTGCCATATTTTCAATAAATAATCTTATCTGTTGAAACGTTTATGTTTAAATATCTAGTCGAAAGGAGTGGAGTGAAGTTTAATTCTGTTGAATCACGGTATATTTGTTAAATTTCTCATTTCAAAAGTGTTCCATTACTTTTTTTTGACTCCAGTGTGCCTTTGAATTATATTTGAAAAGCTAGATCAAATTATAATTTTATTAAACTAATAAAATTTTCCTTATATACTGTACACCAAATGTTAAAATATTTCTAATTTCTTTTTGTTTTAATGTGATAAATATTTTTATAAATGGCTTTACAGTTATGCATGTCAAGTAACCCAATTCTTTTTTGAGTGACTGTATACCTCTTTGATAACCTTATCTAGTTCTTCTGCTACACTTAATGGTTTTTTTTTTTTGTATATAAATTGACCCAATTATTGAATCAGAATGTGAATCAATTTCAAGTGTTACCTCATTTGAAATTGAAGATCCAGTTGCATAAGCTGTTAGTAATGCAATGGGATTTTAAGTGTCTTAAGTCTTCCAAGCAAGTCCGCTATTAATTAACGGCATTTAATTGAAGAAGGAACTGTGACAAAATCTATTCTTGTGATGTTGCTTATATTATTGTGTAAGCATTGCAGTGAGCCACTTAGATCTTTACGACATTCTCCCTTACTGTGCATATATTTTTTTTTCATATAGCACTTATAATTGCGCAAAAAAATTCTATGTACATATTTCATAAACAGAATATAAACTTTTGAAAAATTAAAATTCCTAGAAAATGTTTATGAGCAAAAATTTTTTAAATATAATTCAGTAAAAAATTAAATCCTGGGATTAGTTATTTTAATCCAGGGGCTGTAAACCCTACTGAAACATTATTTTAGTTTGACTTCATTTTTGCCGAAATACATTTGACTTGGTCGTCAATGTATTATCTTGTACTTGTTAAATAAACAGTGTTCTAAGCTATTGCACATAAACTCCAAAAGTATTTAAGAGACAACAATCCTCATTATTCAGCATAATGGATTTTAATAAATTTTACTCATAAAATGAAAGTGGCAATTTTTATTTTTCATCTCTGTAAAAAATAAGATTTAAATTTCAATAAATTTTAAGCTGTAAAAAGTAAGATTAATAACCTTTGAAATTACTTAATTCAGCTTACAGAAATTTCTTGCTCATCAATAGTTATGATTTAGTTAATAAATTTTAGTTATATTAGTTACTGATGACACATAATATAGTGTTCATTGAACTTCTATGCTAATGCCATAACTTGCATTTGTGATGCCAATTTATCAGTAAATTTTTCTTTTGAAAATTGAGATTTATACTTCTTTACACTTGGAGCAAAGGGCTCAAATTTGTCATAGCTAAAAATAGTCAGGAAAGTAACTTAATTATTATTTTTTTTAAAGAGTTACCATCCAGAGTAATAAATTTCTTGTTCTTTCAACGATTGTTATTGTAGAAAGTGGCGTACTGTGTCAGAAAACCATTGTTCGTTCTCTTAAATAATGTCATTTATATATTGTCAAACCTCCAACAACCCAACGGTTTATTGAATTGTTTTAAAAAAAAGCTTGGGGATAGAATAAATTGGTTGTGGCAATTTTTTTTTCAAAGCAACAATCACTTTTAATTTCTCAACTGCACCTCCAGATGAGTGAGCAGGTGCATTGTAGGCAAGAAGACAAAGTTAATAAGTGATAATTCTACACTGTTTTTCTGTCAGAGCACTGCACAATTTGTTAAGCATTGTACAGTAATCGATGCTATTGATAGTTTGACAGCATGACCTTTCTTGCAAACTTCTTAGCCTTGAGACGGGAGGGGGGAAGGTGAATTGCTTACTTTCTCTCTTTGCATATCACTTGGTTTCTTGATCATATTGATAGATCCAAAATTACTCCATAGAACCCAGATGAAAAAAAATCGGTATATTTCCGTTTCGCCGGCGCAAGCGATAAAGTCACTAAAAATGATTCAACCCACGCCAAACGGAATATTCCCGCTGGTAATCTTTTTACCACCACTTTTTCAAAACAAGTCGTGATTTTTACTCATCAGTAACTTGTTTTTCAGAATACATCAAAAATAGAGGAAAAACCAATGAGAACAAACTTTTATAACATTTTTCTATGTATATATTGTGTGTTGCTGTCCGTAAAGCCTGCTTGGCGAGATATGGGCCGGCGAAACGGAATAGTACCAAAAAATCCTCTTTGTTTTGTTTCAAAAGATTCAATACCTCCCTTGACAGATTGCACTGTGTTTACTTTTGCAAAGGATTCAGTAGTTGCGGTACGTGGCATGCAGACATTTTTTTGCACACCCAGTTCGAGAATAATAATTTTCTTAGTAAAAAAATGTTTTTATAACCATTTTCATGCATTGTCATCCACTTCTGAGCTATAGTCCAAAGTTCAAGTCTCTGGCTCATCGGGAAGTTTAAAATCAATTACAAAATTCCATCCGGATAGACATGCAAGAAAGCGAGTTCATAAAAAAACATGGTAACATGGGGGCCCCTTTTTGACCCCAGAGCCACGAAATTGTATACGTAGATGCAACTCTACCCGTGCTATCGACAGGGGGTCTTTGTTCGTGTAAGTTCCGGAGTTATGGGGCCCGGATTCAAGACTAAAACTTCTTTTTCACATTTTCCTGCATTGTCATCCACTTTTCAGCCATGGACCAAATTTTAAGTCTCTAGCTCATCGGGAAGTTAATTTAAAATCAATTACAAAATTCCACCTAGACAGACCAGAAAGTGAGTTAATAAAAACATGGTAAAATATTCCACACCCTATCGTAACAAAGAGCACAAGTCTCATTCATGATCATTTGAATGGTTACTCTTAGGTCTGATAGGATAGTCTTCTACTTCTTAGACTGGTAATGAGGGACTAGTTCGAAAATTTTCTTTTTCACCTCACAATATTGTCTATAAAGGGTTACCGTTTTCCGTAAATCATGGATTTTCTAGGCACTGTTGAGATCCTATCTTCTCCGTATACTTTTAGTTACTTCAATCTATGGCTTCTTAAAATTAAGCAAACATTAATAGCTGCAATTTACAATATTATGTACATAATGATCAATTAATATGTAGTTTCCATTTTGAGATGATCATTTCTCACTATATACATTGAAGGAGCACGTTTATATTATTAAAAATCGAACCAAGCACTATTGAGAAAAGAATATATGCAATGATTGAGATAGACTATCTACAAAACTATATATAAAAAAATGGTTTTTTTTGTGGTTATGTAATAAGTTTAGAACAACATACTGGCGTACCTAGCCCTGTATCAAAATTCCTTGATGATCTTTTCTGAGGCTCCTTAACATTGTATGATTTTTTGCTAACGCATTTTGGGGGCCCCGTATCACTGATACGGTGATAGCTACATCTCTGGAACTACACAATACAAGTAAATGCAGTTTTACAGTTTGAGAAATGAGTATGAATAGAGTTGCATAATATGTACAATGAGGGTTGATCCACCGTTAGGTGGACAGGGGTACTTCTCTCCCTGGTCTTAGTAATAACTAAAACGTAACAATACTCTTACAATTTATACCCTTCTTTTGTTGTCATGTCCTTCCCACAGGGGAAGGAATGAAAGTTGCCATTGCCTGTGAGCCAGGTTGGACTTCTTAACGATAGATGGCGACATTACCTCCACAATTTTGACGTGAAACTGAAGGGGAGGGAAATATTCTCCAACCCCCTGCACTCGTGGTTTCTGCTGCGACCGCCCACAAGACTCTCGGACCCACTGATTTAACAAGCACGTACTCCGTCTATACTCAGTGGCATCGGGCATCGAACCCAGGCCCTCGGGTCTGGAGTCCGATGCTCTAACCACTAGGCTACCCACGGCCCTAATACCCTTCTTTTACGTTGCAAATGCGTTCCTTGAAAAATCACGTAAATATAAAGATACAATTTGAATTGCAAAAGAGGTGTGTGAGAGGTAAGGGGTGTATTCTGTGTTATCCAAACATGTAAGATCGTCCGCATAGGTTTTAGATAGATGTATATTAATTTATATTGATATATATTCTACATTTGTAAATTCAACTTGTATACATTATAACTCAAAACATTTTTATATTCGACATTAATATTAAACTCGCACATATATACTTTTACTTGCTAAAATTTACAAATGGATACGATGAAAAAGGGTATATGTGTGTGAAACAATTCAAATTTTATATCATCGAGTTGCTGTAGCATTGGAAAGTTGTGACTGGAGAATACTCGAATGACAAAAAGAAAACGAACAAAACGTCTAAATACTTGGGAGGAGGGCGTGTGTGTGTATGTGTATAAAGAATATCCCTGTTTTTTAGTAATTTTTTTAAAGCTTTCCGTAATTTTTTTTAATGCTGTAGGACAAAAAGTAATGGGTATTGGCTTCTAAGGAAACACATTATATCGATGTGTTTAAGAGAATAATCTTCTGACCGTGCCCTTTAACATTTATGAAGAAAAAGGAAATTTCTAAACTTTAATGAAAAATAAATTTGCATGTTTTTAAGGGATATTGACCACAAAGGTAATAAATAGCATCAAAATTATTTTTAAAGGAACTTCGATAGTTCAATATTACCTTGCTTAATTAATTTGTGCGAGTTCACTCCCTTTTCCAAACTGGCAACACCGAGTGATATCGTACCATCTCGCTGGCGTTATCGAGTCCTAGTGCAGCCGTGTAGAGGAGCTGATGCGAGCGTGTTAAATCTATCGAGGTTCAAACTCTTCTCGTTAGTGTAGAGTGGAAGTTTGGAGAGGGGTGCGACTCAGGTGTCGTCGTCACTCTCTTAACCGTGGTGCAAAATTACGAGATTTGCCGCCAATAGCCCTCATATCGTTTCAGAGTGCTACATAAATCCAAATGAAATCAAACCACTTACCAACTCGTATTGACCGAGTATTATTTATGTCTAAGCGCATCAGTCGCAGTTAAGTGAATGCTTATAGTGGATAATTGCTCTTCTAATGATGTTAGGAAAATTATAAAATTAAAAATCCACCAGAATCTAAACTAGTTATATGTAACTTGAAAAATATGAGTGGAAACAAACTATTAGTAAGATGTTTTTCTGAAAATGATCGGAATTTACTTCTAACCAAACTCTTGAGAAAAAATCTCCAGAATTAAATACTTCTCTGTCTAAAAGGAAGAATCCAGCCATCCTTGTTAAAAAAGGTGCCTAATGAAATAACCAATGAAGATCTAAAAGTGATTTCTGAACAAAATCCTGAAATTATTGTATCTGATGAAAGTATAAGCCAATGCAGAGTTCGCTTAACTTTAAAAACCTTCCAATATACGAGGTATATTGTGATTGAAACGTACCCGATAGTTCGTAAATACGAGGGCTATTTTTTTGTTGGCGCGTGCACCGCAAGCAGGGCCGGACCGTGACCTTTGGGGGCCCTGGGCTAACGATATCTGGGGGGCCCCTAAATAATTAAAAATTTTGCCTTTTTCCTAAAAAACTATTATCCAGAAAAATTTTAAATATACGAAACTTAAAGTTTTTTCCCCCAAACAATTTAAATACGTTATAAGCAATAACATAATTTACAAAAAACAACCAAACTTTTCTATACTTTTATGCTGAAAATTCTTTTATTAAATTATACACTTTATACATATTTATATTTACTTTTATACACTTTTATTATTTCTTTTCTTAAGTTTTTGGTGAGGTCAATATATTAATAGAAAAAAGTGATTAATACCTAAGCCTAGTATTTGTCACTGTTGTCCTATATTTGTTTTCTATGTAGGGCATTTTAGAGAACGCACGCTCCACTTCACACGTATCGTTAGAAAATCTTTAAAATGGTATACAAATTTGGAAAAACCTAAAGAGTCTCTTTTCAAAAATTAAATTGTATATATTACTACAAGTTTAAGACTCTAGCTCAGTTTTAGATAAGTTTTTAACTGAATATCTTCATTTACTAAATGTTGGTCTACATCATCTGAATAGTAATCAGTAATAGCGCGTATACTCTCCAGGTCGACGTTCTCCTTACTTTGATCTTTCAAATCCATCAAAAATTTTA
This sequence comes from Trichonephila clavata, assembly GCA_019973975.1. Classification (NCBI taxonomy): domain Eukaryota; kingdom Metazoa; phylum Arthropoda; class Arachnida; order Araneae; family Nephilidae; genus Trichonephila; species Trichonephila clavata. Next base: position 58,371 of record BMAO01014540.1, on the reverse strand, counting down.
ATTGTTTACTATATTCTGCATATATATACACTTGAATTCTTCTATTTAAATCAAGGATTATCTTATCTAACACTACAATAATCGTGTCTCTTTTAAAATTTTCTGTCCCATACACAGCTTTTTCAGTGAATTTATCTGCAAATTTTGAAACAACCCATCTCTAGTTCACATCGCTATATTCTGTTTCTACATTAGGACTTAATGTTTTAGCTGGATCTTGATACTCCTTTTATTTTTTGATCTGATTCACATGTCGGACATTGCTTATAGACGTTTTTAATGACATAATGAACTTATTCCCTTCACAGATGTTCAAACCCCAAGAATCTGTTATTTTTTGTTAACTGAATTAAATCTTTCTAAAATTTCTTCCCAATATATAATTAAAATGGCAGTTTCGAGTTTTGTTAATTTCTTAAATAAATTTGCTTAATTAAATTGCTTAATAAATTTTTAAAAATTAATTTTCTCATTTTCATTGTAACTAAATGTCTTAAGAGTATTCAAGATATTACAATATTTATCTCTTGAGGCTTCAAAAGGATCGTAGTGACAAGACCATCTGGTCCGGCTTGAATTTTTGAGGTAAATTTCAGCTTAAGTTCACGATTTAGAAGTTTCTACCTGTAGATTGAAGTAGAAAAGCAAACATATATTTGTTGCACTAAACCAAAGAAGTTCACGATTTCAGTTGCAACCTTAACTGATTCTGCACAACTAGATTAAGAGAATGTGCAGAACACGACACATAATTAGCGAATTTATTTATTGTTTTCTTTTAGAAGAGCTTGCACAGCATTATATGGACCGGACATATTGGTAGCGTTGTCATATGACTGCCCCCCTACAATTATCCAATAGCAGTCCATTTGTTTCTAAAAATTCTTGAAGATAATTTAATATAAACCTGTGCGACTACTAATCTTAATTAATGAGACACTCTTTCATGCACTTTTCCCGAAAACGTTATCGTAGTATAATAGCAAGTTAGTCATTGTGGGACAAATCTGCTGTTGAATCCATCACTATTGTATAGTACTTTGTGTCATTGTTATTTATTTGAGTTATATAATTGTTTAATGATTTACTTGCTCATGATCTCAACTATTTGCTCATATATTGTTTTTGATAAGTACGATTTTAACGATTTTGGTCGTAATTCTCGCAGTTCAATATATTTACGAATGAATGAGTCGAACTCTGCTAGCAGTTTCAGGGTACCCATAAAATTACCCCATTATGAGGAGAACTAAAAACTTCATCGGTACCTCTAAGTCAGAGATACTCAACCTGTGACCCATGGGCCGCATGTAGCCCACTCGACCATTCTGAGTGGCCCGGTCTAGGTCCGTTAAAATAAGAAAATTAAATTATGTAGGAATAATGTATTAAAAATTTAGCGAGCAATAAATCTATCAATTTTGCTATCGATGTCGTTCTGGTACAAATTGTGAAATATTTTTTTCCCTTTTGTTATTGTAATGGTTAGTGATAACAAATAACAATGCAGTAGTGACCCTTTTAAAGGTGTATCTAATTTTTAACTAACCCTCATGTATAAGAAATATTTGCTGTTTCAAGACTATTGGGATCTTGACTATTTCGTAGAAAAAAACCAAACATGAATCAACAACTTGTTTGATTTGTCGTGAAAATGTTATAAATAAAAAATATAATTTTGATAGTCACCGTACTACTAAGCACAAATCTTTCAATAGCTCTTATTCTTGAGGATCCATTTAAAGACGAGATAAATTGATTTTCTTAAAAAAAAACTTTGAAACAGCAATAAATATTTTGCAGGTGACAATGTCACAAAATGCAGAGGTAACAAAAGCATCCCATAAAATTTAATACATTATATATATTGAAAAACATATGAAATTGTTAATGATAAACTTAAGAATTATTGCAGAAATTGTTACAGTGTTTCTTAAATGCTTCCGATGTACTCTTTGATAAATTCAGTTATTTGTTCAGATATTGTTTTTTATAAAATCAAAAAAATATTTGAATAAATTTGAAACAAAAATGCGCAATAAGAACAGACAGTTTATACAGGTAATACTGATTTCAGTCTGTAGTTCAATAAAAACTCTTTGCTACCACATCCTGCGATGGACAAATTAATATCTGAAATAAAAATACGTAATGCTTTGTCAAAAGAAAAAAAATCAAATTATCCAAGTACTTGGCAGCTTTGTTTTTATGACAGTAGAATGCAGACAAGGGGCTTGGGATCATTGATAAACGGAAATTGAAAAATTCCCCCGTAACTGGGTAAAAAGTGAATGAAACCTATATTTTGTGAGTTTTGTTTGATAGAGTTTGGTATATAGTTTTAAAATAAGATCCAAAATTATGAGATTCTATATTTTGACCAATTTTTCATATTTTAAATGTCCTTGATCTTAAAGCTTCCCCCTCTCTATTAATCCTCCCGTTGCGGCCCTCGTAAAATACATGTCAGATGTATGTGGCTCGGTGTAAAAAAAGGTTGAGTACCCCAGCTCTAAATGCTTAACATCTTGTAGCCAAATACTTTACTACCGCAATAGCACGTTTGAGGAAATTGTGGTAATATTCTGTATCTTTTCTTAGCTGCTCCCGTAATTGTTTATCTAAAAAAAATTATTTTCTTTTCGTGTCAACCAAACTAACATTGAATTTATATATTCAATAGAATTTTCATGATTTTCTAAACAACTTCTTACGTGTTTCCAATCAGAAAAGCCAATTGTGTATTAAGAATTTGTTTCAGAAAAAAGTTTGCAAGTGAAACAAAAAACACTACCAATACTAGTTGAATAACAAAGTCAAGATCTTTCCAGCACCTGGCCATTTTTATGTTTTTTAGTGAAATGATTTTTAGAAAAGTATCTCTTTTGCTCTTTGTATTCTCTTAGCGAAACAGAATATATGTTGTTTGGATCTTTATTTTGAAAATAACTCATTTCATGTGGAGAGATATTATCAATAAATTTATTACTTAGCAATTTAGGCCACGAACCTACATGAATAATCCTCATCTTCCTACTCCGTGTCTTCATTTTTAAATAATTTAGAAATGTGTATTTGTACTTACTTTTTACTTGAAACCAATAAACAGGTACCTAAGTATCTTTAAATTTCAGGCATTATGCATAGGACATAGCACCAAATCAGTATAATATTGTAACTTAGAATTCTTATTACACAAAAATAAATGGTTACAGAAATAGTGCCACTACGTTTGTATAAATGCTCTATGCTTATTGGCGCCGCTATGATAGGGACTCTATCATAGAGCAGCGCCGTGTACAAAAGAGTGTAATTAATAAACTGTATTAATAAAAGAGTGTAATAGACTGTATTAATAGACTGCAATCAATAGAGTGTATTTAATAGACACTCTTTTAATTACACCGAGCAACAAAATTAAAGTTTTGGAGAAGTACAAAAGAGGCTTTCAGTGGTTTTAATATTATTTAGTGTGCTGATTTCGAAAATGACCTACATTTTTCCCTATCACATCAGGATTTTTTTTACTAAAACTTTATTTGAAAAGGAATTCTTTCGAACAATTTAGCCTGGGCAATTTGGCAACAGTGGTTTTTATCCAGTTAAATCTAAGTAAATATTGGTTCTTGATGATGCAAATCAATTTCTCAGCAATTAGATGAAAAGTGTGTGAGTGAGTGAATATTAACGTCGCAGTGTGCAGCTACACGAGATGTTTTGGCGATGGACCTCGTAATTTTGAACCATGGTCAAGTGACGAGGACGATACCTGAGCTGGCACCCCCTCTCCTAACTATCACACCACATATACTGGAGAACGTTTGAGCTCTCGACAGATTTAACATATATCGCTTCTCTACACGGAGGGTCTTCAGCGGTACTAGTCTCGAACTCATGACATGCCTGCGATGAGTCCGGTAACTTGACCACTAGCAATTAGATGAAAATCATTGTTTCTAGACCTCACAGGCTGTCTCTGATCACGAGAAGAACAAGAAATTCTCTTGAGGTTTAAACATTTTACTTCCAATTATAGTGTAATTTCTAAAAGAAAATCAGCAGCATACTATTTTAATTTGTTGGTATTAAGGTATTTGCATAAAATATAAAGACGATTTTCGAAATTAATGATTATTAATTTCCGTGTATTTGGTGATAGGGCGGAAGAACAAAAGTAAATTGCTCTTGCTCTCGAAAATAAATTTTATATGGAATTTTATTTTTGATTTGTGTGTATTTTTTACTGGTTTATTATTTTATTACTAATTTGATTGTAAGCACTTTTTCTGTTTATTATCTTCAACAGGGAATGGGGGCCCCCTAGAATCCGGGGGCCCTGGGCTGCAGCCCATACGTAGATCCGGCCTTGACCGCAACGAGTCTCTGCGTCATTGACCAACATCCTTTGCGAATACACTCGCGCCATTTCCAGTTCTGTTGTAGTCGTGTAAGTGCTGTGCGTCTTTAAAATGTTGAAGGTGATTGAATCACCCGCCCAGTAGGAGATAGGTCTGTTATCCGTTTTTTGTCTGCGAGAAACATATCAGCTGCAGACATTCATCGCCAGATTTCAGAAGTTTATACCACTGAAGCAATGAGTGACAGCAAAGCTCGAAAATGGGTCCGGAAGTTTAATGATGAGAGCCTCACACTTCCCGAACGACTCGGGGCTTAATCGAATCTTTTGGTTGGGAAGTTTTGGACCATGCCCCCGACCTTTCTCCCAGAGATTTCCATTTTCTCCCGTACCTCAAACACAGTCTTGACGGGAAGCGCTTCAGTGACAACAAAGAAGAGAAAGCGGCTGTGAACTCTTGGCTGCCCGACCAGGCGGCAGACTTTTTTGACAAGGGTTTTCAAAACTTAGTTCTAAAGTATGACAAGTGCATTAATAAACTCGGTAACTATGTAGAAAAATAGACAAAAGTATGTACAATCCTAAAATAACAATGTTTTAAAGCAAAATATTGTCGTTATTTTTTTAAAAACAAACGGACCTTACTTAAAAAAAAGCCCTCTTATATTCTACAACAAACAAGACTAAAAATCCATTGGAGTGTATGTGATGTTGATGATTTTCTTATCATCAATATATGTTTTAAGTGTCCTGGATACAACTATCGCGCAAACGAATGTAATACACCAACAGCCTGTTTTAACTGCTCTGGAGAAAGTTAAGGGAAAGAAGATTGTTCCAATAGAGATGCAGTAGTTTCTATAAACTGTATCCGTTTCAATCACAAAACAAATAATATACAAGTCAATCATAAACTCTTTTCCGAGTGGTGTCGTTCCAATATTTTTTTATAAAGAATACTCACAATCTAGAATTAACTATGGTTAGGTCAGAAAAACAAGTTTTAAAGTGTGTGCAATTAAATTTTCATAATCTAAATCCGTGACACAGGAAATCATTTTAAATATGAAAATAGATAATATTGACTGTGCGCTGGTTCAGAAACGTCATAAATTACGGGAGTTTTCTTCCAGGTTTTATTCCAGTATTTATAAACTTTGTTATAATTCTATTTTTACACAATTAAGGCAGCCATTATTGTTAGTTCATGTGATCTTTTAACTTTTCTTGACTATAAAAATACTGATTGCAATTTAGAAGTTACCGTAGCACAGCTGTGTTTACTATTTTCTCATATTATTTTCTCATATTCTTCTTCAAAAAACATTGACCCGGATCTTCATAAAATTAGTCAAGTTTTTAGTTACAAAAATTTCAATCGACTGGTTTGGAGTATGGATTCCAATAGCAAATCAAATTATGGTGTAGTTCCTATTCAGATGCCCGAGGAGATAAACCGTATAAATTTATTTCTGCCAACAAAAAATTTATTTATTATCAACGAAGATTGTGAGCCTACTTTTTGTGCAAATCAGGGTACAAGCTATATTGATGTTGGTTGCAGTTGTTGGTTCGGATCTACTCCAGGATATTGGATTGCTCCAATTTGGTGTATTTCTGAAAATGAATCCTTTTCTCATCATGTGATGATAAAATTCGAGTCTTGCCTTTCCACTGTCAATACAAAAAAAAAAAAAAAAAAAAAAAAAGCAAACTGGTGTTTTCGGGAATTTTGTGCACTTGTTTTACTCATATGTTCGATGCTCTTAACAGTTGTACTGATGGTTCTTTCTTAAGTACAGTTGTTAAGGAACTTGATTTTGTTCTTTATCAGACATGCTTGTACTCAATGACTATCAAAAAGCCTAGCAAGCATAATGTTCTTTAGTGGTCTATCGAGATTGACTGTTCGAGAAAGAGGCTTAATGCCTCTAGGTGTAGATTTCAGCGTTGTAAAAATCCAACTGTTAGAGAGTTATATAAAGATAAATATCTTGAAAATAGAAAAGATTATAATCAAATGCTTAATGATGCTTAATCTGATTCATGGAAGAAATTTCTTTTGATCAGTGATGTTCAAAATGGGTGGAAAAAGGTTTATACATATGGAGTTAAAAGAGAATTCATTAAAAACTGAAATAACGTATTAATCTGAAACCCAGTGGGGTAGTGCATCGCACTTCCACATCACAGGTCCGAAGTTTAAACCGCGGGTTAGGGAAGATCGACTCAGCCTTTCATCCCTTCGGTGGGTCGATAAATGAGTACCAAGCATGCTTGGGAACCTAACACTGGGGGTTTCGCGTCAGACTGACCACCTGACCGGCACATCTGCTCATGCACTTCAGAGCCCAAGGTCACGTATACTGATATGGTCACAGTCAGAGGCGGATTAAGGTAGTTGGAGGCCCCTGGCGGTAAAAGGTTTGAGGCCCATGGGCTCAAGAGTCGAAAAACTAAAATAGTGAAAAGAGCCGCTTACTTTAAATTCTCAATATAAAATGTATTGCTAATAATAAAACTCAACGGTTAAAGAAAAATTTTAACTGTATATAAAAACAAGATAATAATGATTGGCATGGCCAAGTAATTTTAGCGCGTTTTTCACATGTTGTATTTTACAATAAGGCAACTAATGAACTTTTTACTAATAGAAAGTAGTACTGAACTTTAAAAAAAAAAATTAAAATGATTAAATTTAATCATGATTCGGCTCATCTAGGGCACAAATGCGACCCAATCCCGAAAACCCGAGGTCAATTGGTTGCTTATTGGCTGAGAAAAAGGTACGACAAAATATGGAACGAAGACGAAGACGAAATTTGCGTCCTAATAGCGTTTTTGTTCCACTACGTGAAAAACGCGCTAAAAATAAAACCTTACTAAAGAGCTTTCAGTTTCGCTATACAAATGGATTTCTCTTTGGCAAATTCATCAATTATTTTTGCCATATCTATTTTATCCAAAACATTTTGTTCTGTATATAATATGGTCATGTTGTTCAATTTGTCTTTTCTCCCATAGTATTTCTTAAATTATTTTAATACGTTTTAAAACTGAAAAAGATCTTTCGCCTGATGCATTCGAGATTACGGTATAGTTAAAAATATTTTCAAAAGTATTTCTACATTAGGATTTCTCTTGCAACTCGATAAATTTCTAGGGGTGGTTTTCATTATATCTTTTTTTTTTTTTTTCTTGATCCGCAATTCATATAGTCAAAATTAAATGATTCAATATCGTCTTTGTAGATTTCCTTTAATTTTTGTGTAGCTTTCTTTTTAATACACTGGGCTTTCACCAACAGTTATGGTCAGGAGTGTGCAATTTTCTTTGATTGATGGAGCACTCTCGAGGTTAATTCACACACCCTGACTGCAAACTAGTACGCCAGTCTGGCGATACAAACTGTTGCACTGCGATTTATAAACATCATTCAAGGGGTGTTTTCCAACAGGATATCGTGCTCCCTCATCCCTGTTGTAATCCAACAGGCTCTATAGAAAAACGACGTGTTGAGTTGGCCTACTAGATCACCAGATATTTTTCCAATCGAGCAGGAATGGGACATCATTGAACGCAATGTCAGCTTCACCCACAACCAGAATTAAACAACCTTATAATGACCGACCAAGAACAACAAGCGTGCAATTCCATCCCACATACTGATATCCGGTACCAGTACGACACGAGGCATGCACGTTTTCATGCTTGCATTTAAAATTGTGGCGGTTATACCAGTTTTTAATGTATCATTATTTCACATTTGAAATAGCTCTACTCTCGCTTGCATGAACATGTGATCTTGAAACTTTAATCAATTTAATATGCTACCTATACATTTGTATAGGTAGCCTATTACCGATTTGTATTGCCGAAGTTTTATTAGTCGACAATATTTTTTACTTGGTGTTTTATTTTTTTTCGATCATTGTAAAATGTACCCAAGAGTAGTCAAGCATGCCTGTAAACTGAAAACGAACTTGTTTGATTTAAATAGCATTCATTTGCTAGAAATAAATTTTGGGCAAAAAAAAATGCATGTGAAAAGTTTGTACAAATTGCAACAATACGAAGAAAGAGATGGCTAGGGCTGCTACACGACTCAAAAACGAGGAAATATCGGTTCAAGATCTTTTTTTTTTGCACGTTGAACTTATAAGTGGAATCCATCAAGCTCGGGGCCCCTGGCGGCCGCCAGGTCCACCACCTGCTTAATTTGCCTCTGGTCACAGTAGGCCTTGGCCCTCATGGGCTGTTGCACCACTGAGTTAAGCTAAGGTATTACTCTATCTACGTCGAAACAACCACCTCTTTAGATGAGACAGTAAATGCTGTGCCTCAGAAATCTTTCCCCTTTGATTCAGAGGAAAATGACAACAACTTACTAAAAAAGTGTCGTCAAACCGTGCGTACTGCTTACCCTTCCTTTTTCTGTGATGACATTAATGCAGTTGTTTCCTATGCTGAAGCCAAATGAATCAACCTGGTACGGATCCTATTCCAAATATGAGGTTATTAAACAACTTTACTTAATACTTCCTATTTTCTCCATAAAATTTTTAATGTTTGCCTAGATTTGTAGGTGTTTTTCCACGTGTTTGAAAACTTGCTCAGGTGATTCTCATCCCCAAAATAAATTAGCTTAGAGTTCCCTATTTGGATTTTAAGTGCATAAACTTACTTCCGGCTCTTGGTAAATGCTTGGAGAAACTATTTGTTAGTATCTGTGCCCTAGAGACTTTCTTTCTAGTGACCAGTATGGTTTTACTCCTTAAAAAAGTAAAGAAAACACTATTTTACGTTTGAATGAGACTGTCCAGAAAAGGTAAAAAGAAACATTTGCATTCAATCTTGGTTTCTCTTGATATAAAAGGTGCTTTTGACAATATATGGTGGCCTTGCATTCTGAATCTCCTTAAGAAAGCAGAAACTCCGATTAAAAAATGTTCAAATATTTCTGACTTTTTAAAAAACAGAATAGCCAAAATGCAACTGGTTTCGACTTCTGCAATGCGTCTTCTAGAAAGGGGTTGCTCTTAAGGGTCAGTTTCTGGACCTTTTTTTCGGGGGAATATCATTATCAACGAGCTCCTCTCTAAACTTAAAATCTAGCCTGCTGGGAATCTTGGTTTTTGTTGATGACATCCTAGTTTGTTACAAAGGTAGAGATCTTCCAGCGACTTTCCTACACACATAGGAAACTTTGAACGTCGCTTCCGATTAGTCAAAAGGTTTTAAATTGGACTTTAATCCTGATAAAACTAGGGCCATGGCTATTGAAAATCGAAACGTTTGCTAATGCATTTCAGCTATATCTTGACAGAACTCCCTTGACTATGGTAATACAGATGAAATATCTTGGGGTTCTTCATGACAGTAAGTTTTTTTTTGGAAGACACTTAACTTGAGTATTAGAGAAATGTGACAAATTAGTGTGGATTAAATGGGAATGCACGCAACACATTTAGAATTCCTTTCAATGTACATTCGTTCCTTTATGAACAAGGAATCGAACCTTTCATAATGTATGGTTCTAGAGTAGGGATGGCGAACCAATGGCTCGTCACCGATCAAAACGGTTAGAATTTTACTTCAAAATAACAAAGTTCACTATGAAGTATTACGAACAAAAGCGAGTGATCGGTCGCAATTTTCCAGGAGATTTTCTCTAAACGCTCAAGTTTATTATGTACCCTGATGTGACATCATTTGTTAAATTGAATTTATCACAATTCGATTGGTTGAAAATTGGCAAACCTTGAAATGCAACTGAGAGATTGATTTCCAGTCTAGTTCAATATGGGTTAAAAATTTATTTAAACAAGGAAAACGTTGGAATTAATTGAAACAGAAAGATTAACAAGCAATATAGGTACAAATGCTAATAATGAAATTTTGGAAACATGGAAATCGATTCCAGACACATTTAACTTTTTGAAGAAGCTGGATCATGCTATTTCAACGATATCTTCATCTGCTTATGCCTGCGAATTATTATTTTTAGAGATGAAAAATATTAAAACTCGCCAGATGACTCCATTTCCGCAAGCATTCTTCTAAAAGTATCTTACAATGCTAATCTAAGTTATTTGTCATCTAATCTGCTACAACAGAAATCCCACTCTAATGTTACTTTAATTTGAATTACACGTATAACTAAAACAGTTACTATTGTACAGTGCAAAAAGGAATTTTTCGTAGTAGATAAAAAGTTTTGAGTTGTTAATATGTATTTAGTTTTATTATTTTCCAATAGTCACAAGTCAAAATTCTTTGACGGCACGTTTATACCTCATTAAAAATTCCTTTGGAAAAAATGGCACGTTGATCCATAAAGGTTCGCCACCCCTGTTCTAGACTTTAAGGTGCGCGGTATTTAAAAGGAAGATGTATTCTAAATATATTCACGCATACAAAGAACACTTTTTTCGGGTCATATAAGTTGCAAGTCTGTTGATGCAATTTCTAGCTTTCCTCTAATCGACATTGCTATTCTTCATAATATAGGGATCGTCTAGAGAAAACCTATCTTCCATTTCTAATTATGATTGTATTCTATCTTCATTTTTTCTCCCTCATCCCTCAGAGAGGACGCTTTTTAGTGACAAAACCACGGATGATTTCCCTGTTATTTTCTATACTGATGGCAACAAAATTGATGACAGAGTTGGTTTCGCATTTGTTGTCTTCAGAAGTGGTATTAAATCCGAGCACTTTCAATTTAGAATTTGTCATGAATGCAGTGTTTATAACTGAACTTTTATATGTTTAAACTTCACCATCAAATGGATCACTGAACAAAATATAGTGCCATCTCAGTCTATCTCATTTGTACCTATTTTCTTTCACCATTGTACTCTCCGAAGTGTATTTCTTCGTCTAACAACATAATCGTCGAGTTTAAAAAGCAAAAACCTGAAAGATAAGAAAACCTCGATAGTTTTTGCATTTGTTCGTGGACACTCCAGCGTTTTTTTTTAAACGAGCTGGTCTATTGGGTTGCAAAGGCTGCCACCAAGCGCAAAATTGACATTGCCTTTAACATTCCTAAATCCATTTACAAGAAGATTACGAGAGAATGACGGTCTTGGAATCATGGATGTCTCATTTCAAATAAAGGGAATTTAACAAAGAAATATTTTCCATCCATTCATAAGAGATTGCAATCATTTTCCTACTAATTAAAAAATAACCCTATTTCTAATTGATCATGGTACCAAATGAATGACTAAACAAATGTTATTTAGTTCTGTCATCTTCCTGCAATTGTAATATTGGAAGGGTAACGTCTCGGCAACCCGGTAAAGTTAACAGTCCCATAGCTAATTGTTAAAAGATACTTTATTTCTGGATTAAACATTCACTCACTATAATATATTATACCTTTAAACATTCAGCAGTTCACTGTGAAAAAATTCTCGTTCAAAGGTCGATCAGGGTCTGCCAAGCCGTTACGCCGCCGCTGCCTCCCAACTTCATCAAATAACAAATGCCACAGTTCTTTTTTTATCAGCTTTCATTCGTCGATCCTTGAGATCAAGAAGTCGAGCAAAACAGTCTTTCGGTCCTGAGGGCTCTTGCCTCCTCAAGCACCAACATTTTTCAGTCCAGTGAGACCAAGAAAAAAAGTCCCCCGATTCCGAATCGACCCTTTTAAACTCCAGAGGCGGGTCACCGTCACGCCTCTCTCATTGGCTGGCCACACATTTGCACACGGCTCCCCTGACCTCATTCGCACTCCACCACAAGGGCTTGAGTCCAAACATCTGGAGGTTATAATTCGTCCTCTCATAATTTCACCGAGTGTGCTTCTGTGACTATCCTTGGCGTCAGTACACTCTATTCAAATTGGACGCGTCAATTAGATACGGGAACCCAACACAAAGGGCTATACCTCGTAGCTTCCTTCCTATTGAGTATTTGGACAAACAGGCGTCTGTTAGTCGAGAAAGAAAGGAGTGGCAACTAAAAGCCATTCTCCAAAACAGTTTGCACGTGTTATACCCCCGGCGTAAGGGACGAACCACCGGTGCCTTTTATGGAGACCCAATGTCCCATGTATTCAACTGACCCTCCATACATCAATCTTGACATGTATAGGTGAGTTCTGCTAATGAGCCGACGTTACAGTGGCAAGGAAAACGTAGAAAGAGTGCTCCAAGTTTGTCAGAGAAAAAAATATTCTAAGATTGGTTCTCAAGCAGGGGGATAGCTACTAAAGTATCAATGATATGAGGCCCCCAAGCAAAGTGGAGCCCAACATGTGTAAGAAAAAAAAACCCGTAAAATGTCCAGGGAATTTTGATACAGGGCCCACTCAGGACTAACTACTTCAGTCCTCTTAAGAGCCTTAATATAAATTAGCCTATAGAGTTTCACTAACTTAATTTCACTAGAAGTGCTTTTTAAAATTCAATGTCAACATTTGTAATCCTTCATAAGTTTAAAATTTTATTTTCCTTTTGTAATCTGTTTCATACTTATTTTTGTAAGCCCCATGTAATACTTTGTGGTGCATAGGGATTTACAAATGTTTTCAACGAAGAATGTGATTTGTGTGTGTTAGATAAATATTGTAAACAAACTCTTTTTTTCAAGGTCGAATGGATTAGCTGATTCAGTAACAGAATAATAATTCAAATTACGAGAAGAATGATTTTTAACAATGCAAATTTTATTAAAAAAGTTCAGTGTCAGAATAATAATTCAAATTACAAGAAGAATGATTTTTAACAATGCAAAATTTATTAAATTTTTTTTTACTTATTTATGTTACAATCTTTTTAGGGTTTAATTAACAACACATATTGACTTAACAAACAACATTTGACTTAGCATATATTTGTTAAATTTTCAATGCAGTTAATCAAAGTAAATAATCCAAGGAAAAATATCCCCTTAATTCATTAACACAACATTATGCAGACAACTAGATTAGAAACATAATTAAAGTAATTTTTTCTTTTCAACTAACAATACAAAAGCTTAAAAAATTGGTGAGTATTTCAAACAATACAAAAGTATAATGGCACATTACCTGTTAAGAAACATTTGACTAAAAGAAAAACTTTTTAATGCCACAAAATATGTGAATCTGATTTCTGTATAACAAATAAAATAAACATAAAATCAACAAGCAAGATACAACATTGGAAAAAATATTTAAGATATAATTTATACAACCATAATACTTTTCTTACCAATTGCACACTGTAAGACAAGACAAAAGCAAAAGAGAAAATAATAATCATTAAAAATATTTGCTCAATAGAGCAAACGCGCATAATTATTTATACGAACACATTTGAAAAAAATAAAATTCTAAAACCACAATATCCCTAAGACAATTTGAGTATTATGTCATCACACACACCTTATACATATGAGATAACAACATTTCAATTTCAGAAAAAATCATGCTTATTTCTTAATGCTACAAATGAATACTTTCATCTTCATGACTGTATTAGCAGAGAATTTTTCTTATATATCAAGAATAAAAAATATTTTAAATAAGATATTTCATTATTAAAAAATTAGATATGTAATATCCATTTACATATAAACAGGTAACATTCTCATTTACTATTAATTACATATTATACATGTGCAATAGTTCTGATTCAAATTCAAAAAACAAATTGTAGATTAACATACATGGTGGTTCAAAATGTTCCCTTTTAAAAAGATATAATAATTCATAACACAAATATCAAGTTAAGATTTTATTTTGTTCAAGTACACATCTAGCACAATATTTATTACATAGCATTTGAGGAAATAACTTCCTCATTTTAAATGAGGAGTTAGTTGTACTCATTTTTTAACTTGGAGTAACATTTTCCCCTCTTAAATAATGCATGTGATTGATTGAGTAGCATATAACAGAGATCAGTTACATAGCATATAACATAGATAAGTATGATAAAATTAGGAATTTAGAAAAGCTTTATCTTTAAAACTTGGAGATACATTTCTGCATGGCAAATTTGGTAATTTTTTCTAATTTATTTGGTTCAGTTTTACTGTACTGTACTATTCAGAGAAAATTCCTTTCCCTATTTCTCCTAGAAAAAGGAAGCACAGAAGTTGTACCACAGCCGAAAACATGAGAAAAAGATTTGCAGTACAATATATGTTCTAATGAATTTTACAGGTTTTAACCTGCACCCCCAAAACAAAAAACTATATCTCCTTAATCCTCTAACTGTAGCAGTTCAATAATCAAGATTACAAAAGATTTTGAAGTGCTAGATATTGCTTCAAAAAAATACAGGTTTATTTAAGGCAAAAAAGCACAACGATATTAAAGTAATACACATAATTCACTGCTGTTAATAATTTTTAAATTGCTAAAGAATATCAATGCTTAAAGTGTTACAATTAAGTTAAAATTATAAAACCAATGTAAAAAGACTTAATTTGGTTAATAAATCCAAAACTGTAGAAAATTGTTTAAAACATCTTCTGAAGTTGTAACATTTTGATTAAAAACCCTGAGTTACAAGAAAAATACAAACAATTGTACTACCAGACATTTTGTAAAAAATGAAAATGTTTACTGGACAGTAAAAGTTAAAAAAAAAAAAGATTTTTGAACTTTTTATGTGATGTAGGTTTGGAAGTGAATGGTGGTAACTCCTTCAATATCAACCCTGTTAGCTGATTGACTTAAAATTATGATTTCCATCTCTTCAATAGTTTTTGTGTAATTCTATTCTAAGCTAATTTAAACCAAACAAATTTTCTGGTTTCTCAATAAATTTAAAAAAAAAAACTATTGGGAAAGGATCTTTCAATTCTTAGCTCTTGTCAAATGGCAACTTATTGTTCTAATCTTTAGATCACAACATGCAAAGGCTTTGAACACCAATAGAATTTAATGAATAACAGCCTTTATATTTACACAACAATCATCCCGGAATTAGACTTGAATGTCACTGACCATGCTTAAGCATTAATTGTTTCAATTTTAATTTTGCATTACAAAACACATTTTTAATAAGAGTTTTAATCATGTTAAATCACAATGAGTAATAGTATCTGGCAATATCATACTGGTTTACAGGCAGCTCTCGTCTGATACTTATTTAAAACCTTAAAAATTATATATATATTTTTCTTTTACAAAATTTTTAACAGGAATAAACCGATTTTGATAAACTTTAGTAAAACTGACTTTATATAAAGTCTTTACATAAATATATATGTATAGTAATTCATATAAAAACTATTATTATACATATTTAAATCTAGTGCTATTCAAGCAAAAAAAATTTAAAAAATTTCAGCTTAATTACAAATGGATAATATGGACGGCATTGGTCATTGATAAGTTTTGCAAAGATTTCTCAAATTTGAGAAGGATGTTTAGCAACTTTTTTACATTTAATAACTTTCTGAACAAAGAAAGTTACACAGTAAATAAATAACCCAAGGCTCTAGATCAACAATTAACAAGTAGGGAAATTTGTAATTACAAGTAATATCATAAAAAAGACATAGTCATCAAGAACAATTAAGGTATTATTTGAAGGATGAAACACATACATAAAGAAGTAGAACTTTTGCACGTATTTAATACATATTTAGATTTTTTCAAAAATAAATTATTTTTTATAAAATATTTTTCTACTGCAAATTCCTAGATATAAAAGGCACATTTAAATTGATCCTTAAAACATTCAAAATAATTTAAATAACTGAATATCCCACAGTAATATATCAAAATGCATATTAATAATATAAAATATTTTATAAATATGCAAGTTAAAAGTATTTAAAGGCTATTTCATTCAGCTCCATTTTCAAAAAGTGTAAAGCGATTCTTCGTACAAGAAATTTTACTTGACTTTTTTTCCACAAATTTTTTTAAAACTATAACAATCACAGTGTTTTGAAGCATTCATATTTATGTACGCATGAACTGTGTTTATAAATGGATTCCAATTCATTTCACAAGCATTCTGCAATATTTGGTATTTTTAATTACCAAAGATACATGTAATACAGTCTTTGTATTCACAACAATTCCATTTTTATCAAAAATACTGGCTGCAGTTTAGAAAAACTGTTCTAGAAATTGATAGCAACACTATGTTTTCTATCTTTCAACAAATATCTTTTTAGCGGCTCAACTTCATGATCAGAATTGCATTGTTTCTCGTACAAGTTTTTAAATAAGAAAATTACATTCAATATTTTTGCACTATAGTGCATACAACTACAACACATATAGGTGGGTTATATTAATGTAAAAACAATGTGGCAATAAATCTTTGAAAATTGTGCACATATTTCAGATGCAATATATGCTAATATCTAATGGTTGGTTTATATATATATATATATATTACAAACAATAATAAAAGCAATTCCTTTAAAGTAATAATTTTAAACATATTAAAACATACAATAATGGAAGAAACTATATACAATACATTGTTTGGCAATAACTTATTAAAGCATTAATTCAAGAAAATGAAATGTTGCAATTTTTTTTTGTAGAGCCATACATAACTTTAGGCGGATAAAGCATAAATTGAGAATAATAATAATAATAACATGCACACACTAGTCTCAATGCTAATTTTTCACAAAATACAAAATAAAATACATTATTTTTCGCACATTAAGCCCCTTCACATTAAGGTAATATACTTGAATATTTATTAGTTCAAATACTAAAAAAATAATAATAAAATTATCAGACATTTTTTTAGAGGCAATACTTAATTCTTCTTCAACACAAAATATTTATAAGTAATTGAACAATGCATTGGAAATTAATTTTTGAGATACAGTTCAAGTAATCAGTAATAGTAGATCAAAACAACTCAAATTATAAAATGAGTGCTATTAAAAATTTATGAGATAATAATAAACTGAGATTCTCTATAGTTAAATGCTTAAAGAAATTTCACTACAATTCAAAAAAAGAAATTAATCAATAATTAAAAAAAATCATTGGTTTTTTTACACGACTACTTTAAAATTAAAGTTTAAAAAAATATTTGTTAAGAAATAAATGTTTTTCAAATAATATTTTAATCTCAGTGAGAATAAATCTAAAGAAAAATACAGAATTATTCACTAATTGCTTTTGAATCAGCATAAAATGAAATCTATATAATTATATTTCATTTTAATTTAGTTCATAGCATATAGTGTAAGATGATACTCATTTTGTACACCTAAAATTTCTTCATTAATGAATTTAAAACAAATTTATAATCACAAAGAATATATCTAAAAGAATTTTTTGTTCATAAAAATCTTCAATTCTTATTCTTATTTTTTTAAAAAAATATTTTTGAATCTAATACTTTAGTTATCTTTCCTTATATAAAAAAAGTATTTTAAAGCTGTATCTTATGAAAATGAGATTTTTGTCAATTTATTATAGATACAGTTTAGAAGTAAGAAATTGTGTTATCCTTAAAAACATTATGATTAATGAAATTTAATCATGAAAGAAGAAAAACTAAAAAGAATTATTATGGTAAAAAATAATAAGAAAAAATTATAATTTTTCAGATAAGGGAGAAAAATAAAGAAATTTTTTTAAAAATAATCAAGAATTTTCATTTTACTTAAAAATACGAGTGAAAACCTAATAGTTTTACGAAATATATGAGTACATAATAAAATAAAAACATGATAAATACATGGAGAATGACATTATTGAGTTTTGATAAGATATGCAATAAGAATTAGTTTTATTTACTCAATTTTTCAGATACAAATGCATAATCCTCTATCCGTTTTGGATACATAGTGAGGTGCATGAATTTATATTTATTACTACATGATTAAAACAACTTCCTTAAGAATTAGTCAAACTTTTTCTTTGAGAGATTCTTTAATACTAAAAAAATAGCTTTTTTTTACATAAATATCACCATAAAAGAGAATATACACATCTAAAATGAAAATAAGATACCTTAATTTTCACAAGAGCTGCAACAAAAAAAAATATTTACAAAAGCTACACTTGAATTTCTTACAAATGCAGGATCACTGAGTAAAAAGGCACTTGTTAAGCTCATCAAAATAAATCAAAGACCTGTTTGCTGAATCTCCTTTAGTTCATCCATACGAGCTTGAATTTTTGCTTTCTTTTCTTGATATCTATGAAAAGGAACATTTTAATTTTACCCATAATATTTACAAAAATGAAAACATACCCTATTAAAAACAAAACAAAAATACCAGCTTTCACAAAATATCCAAAGTAAGAATTAATTAACATTAATATAACAATGTACTTCAACAATGTACTAAATGAGTATTCTTACTTTTTAACAATCTTTTGGGCTTCTTTCTTTTCTTCCTCATTGAATTTATGAAGAAACATTTTCAATTCTGTATCTGAGAACTTTAAATATTGTGCAACCTAAAATAAAAAGAAAAGCATATAACAAAATTTCAAAGGTTGAAAAACGTATTTCAAAAATTACATTTTCTGGATGCATTATTTACACATTGCATAGACCAAATTTGTAATTAAATTCTAAGTTTTCAGAAGTTCATAATACATAGTGTTTATAAAGTTCTATACAATCTATACAATTGCGGGTTATAGAGACTATGAAACTAAACACTCACATATAGAAAAAATGCCAAATTCTGGTTTATATTGGTTGCTAATATAGTGCAAAGATGACATGGTTTTTAAATATTGTGGCTTATTCTGTTACTCACCAAAGAATTCTTTATTATAATAAGTGGTGTTATTTTTAAATTCTGCATGTCTGTTATTGAGTGAGTGAATATTTATGTTGCACTATCCAGCTACTTGAGAGCTTTTGACGACGAACCTCGTAATTTGAACCATGGTCAAGTGACGAGGACAACACCTGAGCTGGCCCCCTCCCTAATTTCCCCACTACACTAACAGAAGGACATTTGAGCATCAAAAGATTTCATGTGCATCACCTCTCTACACAGTGAGTCTTCAGCAGTCCTTGGCTCAAGCTCACGACATGCTGTTGTAAGTCTTTTAATACAAGTTAATTTTAACTTAGTACCATTTCCCCCATTGCATTATTAGCTAGATTTTTGAGTTATTTTACTATATTGATGAAAATCTGGAATTGTCTATTAAATGCAGAATTAATGTTTTCTCAATACAATGGAATTTTATTTTGATTAGGTATTTTTGTTCAAATATTCATATAGTGCAGATTGAAATACATAAGAAATGCCATTGGAGGTGTAAAACCATTGATTGTTGGTTTACTTGTCTGTGTGTGATGAATTAACTCTTAAGAGATCTAGTACTCCATTAACAAAAGCCTTATAATTTAGATACTCTTCGGTTGATGAGCTTCTGCATTGTGGTATATCAGGGCTTTAACCTAGAAACAACTGTAGATAGGAACAAATTATCATTGCAAAATTTGTTTTCAATATTGAGGAATGATCAACGAATAAGATCAGAGGAACACAAGAGTTTATAGAAATGGACAAAACTCAGTTTAAAATGAAAAATTAATTGTGAATGATAAATTCCCAAATGACAGTCACTTGGTGACATTTGCCAAAATGTAAAATGATGCATTAACATTGCATTACTTAACAGGACTGTGAATTTAATTTTTTAAAATGTTTTCAAAAGTATCATGGATAGTTTGAAAATTCAGATTGCTGGCAAGGCTATAATACTACAGAATTAAAGGAAGCCAGCTTTCAACATTTAAAAGTAAAACCATCACTATAGCTTCACAGAATCTCAAGACTAGCACTCATATGCCTTGGAGAAACATTGATGGATCAGCAAAATGGCATAGTAAAAAGTATAAAGGCATTACAAGACAGATTCATATCTTGCAGAATATATATGACAGAGCTTTGCCATTAGTAAATTAAATTTTATCAGTTACACCTAAAAAAAGGTGTAAGAAATTATGAAGTAATTTTTCTTTGTTGTTAAATACAATTGATAAAACGCCATCATGATTTAAGTTTTTATCATGTTTGCACTAAATTTACCATATCGCACAATACTGCCAATGTTCATGATGAAAAAACTCAGAAAAGAAATTATTAACTTGTGGTCTCTATAACTGATGAGCAATTCCAATTTTGTCTCATATTTAATATTAACTAACACTTACTTCACATGTGATTTCTTTAGCAAGATATTTATTCATAATAAAAACTTTTGCAACATCTTCACTGGGTCCCAACATCGCTCGGACTAGAAGTGGATATTCATGATCTTGAATAATTCGTCGCTCTGAAAAGGAGGAAATGGTTAATTACACATAACTTCAATTATAAAAATTGAAGCTTCTCTGCATTTCAATCAAAATTTGGGACATATAATTTATAACATAAAACTAATAATAATTAACACTTTTCTTTAGTTAATTTAGATTAATCAAGTATTAAATTCCCTTTATTATTATTATTTTTTACAAAGTAAGTAAAATTTTCACGGAGGAATGATAAGGAACAGGTCCTGCTTTCTTTCTGAATAAAACAGATAGGTTTCCATTCTAAGATGGTATGTACAATACAAAAAGAAATGATTATTAAAATCAAATTAACACACAAAGTAAATACAGACAATAGAATATAATTTAAAATAATAATTTTCTAACAGAAAATTACTTTTAATTTTCTTTCAAAAGGTATAAGGGAATGTGAATATGTTAAGCTTAATCATGACACAACAATACAAAAATTTAAAGGAACTTCTTGAACACGCTTCTGTAAAGCATAGTAGTAATGCATCTTCAAAAACAAATAGTACCATAGAAACTGGCAGAAAATTAAAAAGAGATTTAGCAATTCATTTTTTAAAATAGCATGAAATATCAGTTAAAAAAATTATATATCCATAGTACATTTGTTATTTTCATTCAGATTATGTTATTAAGAATGTTTCTGTGATTTAATTACTAACTGAATGACTACAGTTCAAGTTAGGAATTTTTACAATTGAATAAATGGAGGTAGATTTTAAAATTATTTGGTATAAAACAACATGAAATATGGGTATAGTAAAGTTTACAGATGGGTTCTTTTAGAGCAAGAGTACAGTTATTTTTTTGATACTGTTTTTATATTATTTTAAAATCAAGGTAAATATATTATTATCATTGCTGCTTCAAATGAATTAGCAACTAATAACTTAGTAATATTTCTTCCATTTCCTTTTGTTAAGGGATAATGAAATGATAAAAAACCAAGATTATTTGTAAAAGAAATGTTTTGTTATTGATGCATATGAAAATTTTCATCTTATTGTATTTCAAATAAAGCTGAATGGCACAGAAATTTTATAAATTAAACATGTGTAATTTACCTATGAGCAATCATAGCTTAGTGGTTAGAGTACTGGGCAAACCAGGGGTTGCGAGTTCAATACTCACTGGTAGCTAGTATTTGTTGAAAGTGGATTTTTTTGGTGGTTGAGTGGTAGCATATTAAACTTCAAGACAGGTTTGGGTTGGGGTACAAACCTTGGGTTGGGCAAGGTCAATTCAGCCTTTCATCCATTCAGTGGGTCAATAAATGGATACCAAGCTTACTTGGGAACTAAGCAATGGGGGTTTCAAGTCAGACTGACCACCTGACTGAAACATCTGGTCATGCACCACAAATTTACTTACAATGTATTGAGGTTAAAGTGGATTCATATAGATGTTTCGATAAAGGTTGCCTCCTTATCATATACATTATTATTTTCAGCAGTTCAAATAATAATTTTCAGCCATTAGATTAATATAAGCTTCTCAAGTAGGGTTTTCCCCAATATGAATTTTAGTTTTATGAAAAGGATTTGAATTCCTGTTTCAACTTCAAACAGTTTTGAACATTTTAGCTGAAAAAAATAAAAATTAATAATGCAAATAATTATCCAAATAGAATTAATAAAAACAAGAATCACAAATCAATCAAATTAGAACTGATGAAAGTTATGTATAAAACAAAAGTATGAAAAGTATGTATGAAAAGGACAAGAACTCAAAAATTATCAAAAGATAATTTTCTCAGAATGATGACCTACCATTGTCAGTGATAATATTCAATGAAATCAATATGTTTTTCAATAAATTTTTTTACAGATTACTTTTAACTGTATTGAAGCATATTTTATGTAAATAATGTCCCAAAACTCAATTAAAGAAATATATTTAAATTCTTATAAGTCAACATATAATGATTATGAACAAATTACGAATAAAAACATTCCTTACCTCCAGTGTCTCTGACAACATACAAAGCAAAGTCCTCAGGATTATTTACAACTTTAAACTTATCTAAAAGCATATTAATCACTTCTGGTGCAGTTACTAAGCTTGTTACCCAAACACTGGTAACACTAGCATAGGCAGGGGTAAAAACACTAGTCTGCAAGGATTTAAAAAAAAAATAAATAAAAAAAAATATCAGTGTTTTTAATAAACGAACAAATATTTATAAATTTCTTTAAGAAAGAAGAAATAATTAAATGTAAAAAATTATTTTACACAACTACAACACAAGAATATTGTTTAATGTACTTAACTAATCCAAAATTTTAATGAACAATCATTGATCAATATTCCCCCAAAGATAAAATTGAACTAAAAAACACTTAACAAATTTAAAAATTTTGAAGCATACTGATTTGTGTTGCAACTTTGATCTATCAAAAAGAGAGTATTGTTGAATCAATATACAGTTAAATAGGAGATAAAAAAATACTTGATTGAGATGGGGATAGTAATTTTGAGCAGATTTCCTTTCATTGATACAATTGTTGTACATTTACTGTGTTTTAATGTATGTTAGCTGTTCCATGTGTGCATGATGCAATTATCAAAGTGTAATTAAAAAAGTAAAAGTCAAAATAGTGTAATTGTTTTTTGTTCATTTACTAAAATAAGATCTAAAATTCAATTAGTCACCCAACGATTGTTTGCATATGGTATCATTACAAGTAATGGTTCTGGAACATCTTATGATTGAAGAATGCAGCATGTTGGAGTGAGTAATTTGTTTTGTTAGAAATTTGTTAAATACGATTATTTTGAAACTCTGCCAAAGCTGTTTAACTAAAATTGTGTCTCTTTTCAGTAGTATTTAATTCTTGGATTTTCTGGTAGTTTTTAAATAGTACGATTAATTTGACTACACCGTATTTACTCAAATCTAAGCCGCACTTTCCCCCAATATTAAGCTACTGAAAATCGGGTGTGGTTAAGAATCGAATTAAAAAAAAAATGCGTTGGATGGGACAATTAGAGCAATTACAGGTTTAAGCTATTTTACACTATTTTTCATTTTCCACTAAGACTTGTTGAGAGTTTGGGGTGCGGCTTAGATTCGAGTAAATACGGTAATTTGTAAGGGTTAGAAATAAAATTAGAATTTGTTATTATTATATGAGTAAAAGTTTATTGGAAAAATGTCTAAATAACTAAAAATTGTGAACTAAGCATGACATTCAATGAGGATAAATTCTAAAATTAATTAAAAAAATAAAACATGTATTTGAATGAATGTAATATTGATATAAATGCAAGTGAATCCTTTTTGAAATATTTGATAAATAAAATCAAAGGAAGATTGGAATTTATTTCAAGAACTTATTGCAATTGTTGCGATTTAATGTTTTCAATATTTAGGAAATAATCAAATTTCATGATTTCAATGCTTCCCCCCTCCCTAAACAAATTTAAAAGCAAAATCAAAATTTTTAGCAATATATTTAATGCAATCAATCATACATAAATTCAAAATAAAGACAAAAATTTTTACCTCTCTGTTGTAAAAATGTCCATTTATCGAACATCGTCGTTTCAATTTTGATTTTTGTACTCGAGGTCGTCTTCGTAACTGTACAACATTATTACACTTGTCTTTCACTGGGTTTTCACTTGTTAAAGTATGTGAATTATCTGATTTTGAGCTCTTAAGGCCACCAGCAGGTAATGTTTTGTAGTGTGTAGGTATTATGGTGTTTTCTTCAGAACCTTCTTTTTCAACATTTTTAACTTCTAAATTTATTTCAGATAAAGGCACAGCATCACTCATTGGCAAGGACAGCAAAGAATTTAGAAGGTTTGGATCCTTTTCTAAAAGGGCAGCTTTTTCTTCATTAGTTAATTGTTTTTCATTGTTGTTAATGGTCTAAAAGTAAAGAAAAAATAATAAGAATACAAGAGTAATAAAAATAAAAGAGTTAGTTTCAATACCAAAAGGAGATGTAACTTTTCTATTTTTTATTTCAAAACTGTTCAATAATTATGTTTAACACAGAAAAAGGAACATACACAAAATTATGAATACAGTAAGATATATTTTGAATC
This sequence comes from Trichonephila clavata, assembly GCA_019973975.1. Lineage (NCBI taxonomy): Eukaryota > Metazoa > Arthropoda > Arachnida > Araneae > Nephilidae > Trichonephila > Trichonephila clavata. The sequence continues at coordinate 33,705 of BMAO01014540.1, read as the reverse complement.
TGTATTGCAAATGAAGTAGTCATAAGTGAATAATTTAACTGGTAAAAACATATGTGTATTCACATAAAAAAGAATTCTTTATCCCTATACACTATACCTTCAATATCTTTCCTAGAAAACTATGAAAAATAAATGAAATATAACCATGGAATCCTAAGATGTTTCATATAGAATTTTATTACATTTCTTATTACAGCATATTACAGAATACATAATAAAGATATTTTTACCCTTTAGAATACCAATTCTCTCTATCAAACTAAGCAATAAAACCAATTAATTTCCAAACAATAAAAAAATAGATTTAACCCTTTAATGCACACATTTTTTGAAAAAACCTAGCAAAAAAAAAAAAAAATACAAAAACAATTAAAATTTTTATTTTAATTTTGATCCACATTACAGATAAGGGCTGGATATTGCAATCTTCCCCATACATCAAACTTTCATATTGCTATTTCAAAAAAAGAAAAAAACTATCAGTAAAAATATTTTTTTTGGTACCTTTTCAACAAAAATAATAATATCAGCAATATTTATTTGAGAAAAAAATATTAAAAATTTTCTTGTTTGATGTATTTGGAAGCAAAGTGCAGCACATAGGCCAACATTGCAGTTATTACACATATAATGACTCTTCTTTTTCTATGCTATCCATTTTAGCACAACACACAATGAAGTATCTTTTAGGAGTTTCTTTTTTCGGTGTTGGTGGAACAAAACTGGGGAAATTATGTTCCACTAGTCATAATTGAATTTCAGAAAATTTTGGTCAACCAAATTTTTTTATATTTGTATCATTACAGTTATGAATGATTGTAGTCTCATGAGTGCAGACAGCACTCACTCTATATTAGAGTGCGAAAATTACAGTAGCACAAAATATGATCTTGCTCGATTTATTATAAGAGTGCACAATTTGACCTGTTTAGTGCACTTGAATAAGCTGCGTGCACCTACTAAAAGAATTAAAATAATAAATTATTAATACAAACACTGAATTTACAATTTAAAATGAAGTTAAAATTAATAAATTTTAAAACCTCTTTAAAAATACCTCAAATTTAAAACACAAATAAAACTGAACTGTTTATGCATGTACTGTGAGTTATTTCCAATTTCTTGTTTAATTATGTATCCATTTTATTTTAGACACTGGAGTGATTTCCACCTTTTAACTATTATTTGTTAGCAGTGGCTGTAAAGTCAGGTTTGGGGACCCAAGCCTGATCTTACAAAGGATATGTATTTGGCGTCAATCAGGCTTTGGGGCCCCTGCAATGCGGGAGTGTACGTTACACCACTGTTTGTCAGTAAATATTTTTCTATGCAAACATACATTATACACTTAATAACTACACTTAAGTATCATGTATACATGACACTTAAATGTATTAGAAAATTAACAGATAATAAAAACAATTATAGAAATATTCCCAGCAACACAGGACACATTCAAAAATCAATAATACATCTGGATGGAAAAAAAAAGGCTATATAGATATTAATAGTGCTTTTCAGAAAATATACATAAAAATAATTGCCTACTTTGGGAGAAAGATTAGAAGTATCTGGAATAAATTGACAACTTTTTCTTCTTCTGACAGGAATCCTGTCATCATTGTCTTCTTTTAAGTGAATTACATTGCTCACACCCCAAAAAATCCGCAAAGAACCCTCCAAGATCAAACGGCCATTGCGCTACAAAAATGAAAGAAAAGTACAATTTTTTATTCCCATTACAATTTATGCTCACAAAATAATGCACACAATTAATAAAAATTTAAAATCAATAGAAAAATACAATCACGAGGAAAGAAATACAAGACAAATGATTGTATCGGAATAAAATAAAACATTGAAATTCAAGCTGAAGATATTTTAATGATGGACTTACAATCCTTCTTTCATAAATCAGTTTGTGAAAATGTTTCATATTTTAAAAACTCTATTATTTACCTCTCGACTTTGGATAATTCCTGCTTTTCCTTCAAAATAATTATTGTAAAGGCGAAGTTTAGCTTCTAAGTGTGATCTACAAATACAAAGTAATTCAATTACACACAATAAGTTAGTACCATATATATTTAAATCTTTACTGAATAATAATAATAAACAATATAAATTTTTTTTTAAAGTCAATTCCTACTTAGGTCAATAAAGAAAATTTTTATTTTAGTAACTTTTTATTAAATAATTACAAATAATATAAATATGTACATACATATGACAGAATCACAACATTAAGTGGCAAAATAGAAAGCAATTTTCCTTTTTATATATAGTATTGGATTATTATTTTTGTTTGTTACTATTTATTCATTGATAAATCACATTCTCAGAAATTACATCATCCCAGGTAGGATTCAAACCCATGACCTTTGGAATAGAAGTCCAATGCGCTTATCCATTGCACTACAGGAACACAATGAGCGATTTTTCTTTTTATATATGGTGTTGGACTATTATTTTTGTTTGTTACTATTTATTCATTAATTAATTATAAAAATGAATTAATATTTGAAAACTGTATTAACATCAAGTGTCCTCCACTACAAGTTTTAAACATATTTGAACAAGATATATATATAAATAAATATATGCAGGGAGAGTGTGAACTAATAGTAGGAATTGAATAACTTATTTAACATGACTAGAATAATTTGTCCAACAAATTTATTGTTATAAACAATTCTAGCCTAAAAAATCTTTAAATTATGAATAAATCTAAATGTTTTTTTTATGTAACATAAAAAAGGAGAAAAACTGAATAAAATATTTATTTTACTATTAACTTCATGAATATATGCATTAGCTAAAGTACATGGCATTCTAAAACATAAAAGCATGTAAAAAATGACAAGAATGAATTTCCTTTGATAATAATTTTAATTTTTGAAACATTTAATGGCCATATTGAGAGGAAAATTCAGGATTATATTTTACCAAAATATAATTTAATAATATATTTAACAGAGTACAGTCACATCCCACTATAATACATGACTTTACAATGGTTCCCACAATAAACTATTGAGAGTAATATTACCACCAGACATGGCAATGTTGTAACTCTATTATTGTTCATTTTATGAAAGAACAATATTTGGTTTAATAAAGTCATGACTAACTGTGAAAAGCAGATAGTCTATTTTTCTCTTCCTATTTTATATACAGGAATCTTGGACAGGTAAATGCTACAATTTTGATAACTTACACTTTTTTTGTAAGTGATAATTTTCAAGCTCTTGGGATCGGAGACTTCAAGTGAATGAAACACCATTTTGTATTAGTGAACTTTTAAGAACTATAAAGATTGTTTTCTCTTGTGAGTCATTTCTGTTATATTTAGAACTAATGTCAGTAATGGGGGCAAGAGCAGAGGAAAATATTATTTAAGTATTCCAAGTGACAAAGAAAATGTATCAAAAAAATCTGATTGCTTATTCTACAGTCCTTCAGCAACAAAATTATAACTAAGTTATTGCGAGTACCGGGATCTTTGATTAGGGCATAGCAAACAGAATCTTTCATCAGCGGCATGCACAAACTTCTTTCATATGCGAAAAAAAGTTAACTTTTAAAACACACTATATGAAAGCACTGAGGTGTAATCTCTGTGCTAACAACTAAAAATTTGTTTGTCTATGGGCCTTAAACCCTTTCTTTGTGTACGCAACTGTCTGTCATGCAAGTGATAAAGAAGAAATAAAATGTCAATAAAAAATAATTGTTTGAGCAGGATTTGTTTAAAAAACAAACTCAATTTTCTGTAAGTATTTTAAGTATTCATGTAAAGATGTTATTTTATTTTCTTCTATTGCAAACTGAAATAACACAGAAAATATGTATCCATTTTGGAATTCATATTAACACTGCAACTTGTTGCTCTCTTAACCTGCAATTTAGTGATTATGTACCAGAACTACTACATGTTAGCAGGATCAGACTGCAGTTAACACAGCAATTACTATGTTGCAGCACTATTCATTTACCACTAACTTTGCAAAAAGGATCAATTCGAATACTGTATATAATCTGTAAATAGCTACCACTATTTTAATTAATACAGTATTGTATATATGTTGATAAGTTCCAAATAAAATTGCTCTTAGCTTAGCCAGCTCGATTTATTCTTGATTTATAGAGCATGCAGACCAATTCTCCAGAACTATTAAATAACAGTTACTGTATTTTCCTGTATATAATTCACGGATTTTGTTTTCATGTTTAAAGTTTTGTTGTGCGTACTATATGTCATAGTGAATAATGTGTTAAAAAACATTCTCCATCAGAAAAGCTTACAACAAAGTTTTGAAAGAAATACCATTTATGTTTTATAAAATAAATAACAGATGGTGCTGAAAGCCTTTGCCACTTGGCTGATGTATTTCAGTTACGATCAGTTTTGTCCAATTATGTTCAAGAATGAATTTGGTTCCTAAGGAAAGATATTACAGTTGCTATAGTCCTTAATGTCACTTTGCATTCTGTCTTGACCTGAGCTGATTCGTCCTGAAAATATTCAAGTGCATATATTGTCATGTTGAAGTGGAAGCATGTAAATTACAAGGCTGGTTTTGAACTAAACATTATAGAGAAAGTTACTGAAGTAAGAAATCAGGAAACAGCATGATTGTTTAATGTTGATGAATCAAATATTCAATTGTGGAGGGGAAAGAAACAAGGCTGATTTTGAAAAATGCGACCCAAAGCTTTGAAATTATGGACTCGATTAAGCACATCTCAGTGAGAATGTTAAAAATGCCCTGAAGTCCACATCATCAACTGCGAAACTGACAAAGAAATTACAGCCTTCAGATGTCAGAATAACTAGATATTTAAATCAAAAGTTTGGAAATTATTGGAGCAATAAATGCCCAATGGAGAAAAGAATTTTACCAATTTTTTCGGTACATTTTATTATTTATAATTTTAATCACATTATGTATTTTTTAAAATTTATCTAAGACTACATCATTATCAGTATATATTTTGGATTATTTGCCATAAATATTGCCACAGATTATATAAAGCTGTGGATTATGCAACGTTTATTTATTTTTACTTGGAAAAAAAGGTTTTGTGGATTATATACAGGAAAATACGGTACATAATACCTACATACTTAATAGTACTGAACTAACTCAGTGGCACAACAACCCATGAGGGCCAAGGCCTGCTGTGTCTGTTTCAGCTTTCACGACCTTAAGTGCTGGAGTGCATGTGCAGATGTTTTGGTTAAGTGGTCAGTCTGATGTGAAATCCCCAGTGTTCAGTTCCCAAGCAAGCTTGGTACTCATTTTACTGACCCACTGAAGGGATGAAAGTCTGAGTCAACCTTGCCCAGCACAGGACATGTGGTGTGGAAGTGCAATACACTACCACTCAGCCACTGGGCTTCACATAATAGTTCTATTTTAAAAAAAGTAATTGTAAGGATGCAATATATATCAATTAAACGAATATACATAGGACAAATTCCCTTATAAACTAATTTTGTTCCTTTAAATTTTTAAAAATATTTGAAAGAAACAGACAGAGTTTTTTAGCATCAACTACTATTAAATAAAATTCAGACAAAAGTTACAAACCTGGGAACAGAAGTTCCTTGCCGATTAACATTTTTACCAAAACTTGTGTGTGCTTCAACTTGAGAGCCATGCCCAAACAAAGTAGGTCCGAACAATACACTATAACAAGGAACATGGCAATATGGGACTCCTTTATGCTAAAAAGAAAAACAAAAGCTTTAAGAAAGTGCTTCCCGTTAATCATAACCAAATATACTAATCTAGGAGTTATTTGTTAAAAATATTACAGTAATATATTCATATAGGCAACTTTTCAACCAATGCACTTTTATTTCTTTCAACATCCTAGACTTATTGTGATCGTTCCTAGCAAATACTCCCTCCTTAGACAATTTTTCTGAATGAATTATAATAGTCTATACAGTAAAAACATTAAATTTTGTGTATTAATTGCCAAAAAATTACCTTAATAAAAATGCACTATTGAAAAGTTTAAAGTCTTGATTTTAAACCCTTAGGTGCCAATCAAAAGTTATGCAATTTGCTCTCTAGTGCCATTTTTCACATAAGCGTGTATGAGAAATAATAATTGGGGGGAGGGGGAAGGCAAACACAATTTTCCCCAAGATAAATAAACTCTTTGCAAACACTGTCAAAGGTTAAATTGCATTCCAAAGCCTTCAGAAGAGTTTTACTGATAACAGTGCAGAGAGAAGGATTGTACTTCGGAGAGACATGTATATATGCCAGGGAGAGTTAATGCATCGACTAACCAAGTCATATATATATTCAGGGGGGAGTTAATGCACCACCTGACCAAGCTGTGTATATATGTCAGCAGTGGTTAATGGATTAAAGCTTCTGAAAGCATTTGGGGATGAAATTAGAGAATGAGGGCACCATTGTAATATTTGTTTTGTAGGTACTTTCCAAATTCAGGGGGCTGTTGACAACGTTTGATTTTTTTTGTTAAATTAAACACCAAACACATTGTTTTTGCACATTTGTGCCATAAGCACTCATACTTGTAAATTGTATGGTAGGTTTAGTTGGTAATTTTTTAAAACATTTTTACGGCCTCCCAAAACAGGAAAATACCATTTTGTGTATGATTTATTAGCTTTCTCATATTTTTCTTTAAAAAATTTCTTACCATAAAAAGTCTAGTAACCTACAGAATTCAGTCAATATCTTGTAACTATTATGCAGAGACAAAGTCGTTATTTTCTGTAATATTTTAGTAATTAGGCACTTATGAGTTATGGGGACCATGGGTTGGCAACTGCCTTTCTAAGGTGTTGCCAAGAAGCACATTGACAATACAATATAAGTCTATAAACACAATGGTAGAACAGAATTTGGTGAGTTTTTTTTAAATGTATTTTCATGTGTTTAGTCTCATTGTCTGTATAACCTTTAAGTAGAAATAATTTAAAACAACCTCATAAAGTAAATTAAATGAATTTCAAAATTTACTTCAGCATGTTGGCCAGGATTTAGTCTTTTGCCACATTCCTCACACCTTAAACATTCTGGATGCCATTCATACCCAAGGGAAGTTTTACGTTCAGCTGAAAAAGAATATAATATAACAATATTAATGAAATTTTATTTAGTTACATTATTCTCACATTGGATTTAAATTAATGGTTGATGATTTTATAAGGATTTAACAGCCCAATATACATTAAATTTATTCTTATTTTGTATTCTTAAATACTTGCTCATGATGAATAATAATTACATTTTTGCTGCTATAAGATTTTTCACAAGCCAAAACAAACATTTGATAGAAATAAACAAGAAAGTAAAATATTTTCAAAATGTTGCAGGATACAGAGTACAAGTGGGTACAAAAATTGGTTTAGAAGGAACACATTTTTTAAAATCTGATTTTTGAATATTTTATTTTAAATTGTTACAGTACAATAACATGAATAGGTTTTACATTTGTCAATTATATCTAAAAAATTTACTTTTATTGAGTCAAACAAGTATTGCACATTTAATTCATTTCAGTACAATGAAATTTTTTTTTTTATAAAATATGCACCCACAAATCAAGCATTTTATATTAACTATTTAAATAAAATATCAAAATTATTATTTATAGACAATTTCTTACTAATATTTATGCTAATTAATGACTGCTGACTTGCCAATACAAAGTAACAGTTTCTTCAATTACTATAATCTTAAAATAAGTAAATAATATCAATCTTGCATACTGGAATTTTTGATTGATAAGAGTCATGTATAATGTTGACCAATTTTATCATATCAAAAGACATTGCCAAATGTGGCAAAATGCAGCCAATAGAAATCGTTTCTGTGCACACACACAAAAAAGAAAATAACACTTGGTGACATTTTTTGGATTGGCAATGTTTTTTACTCAGACAAAATGGGTTGATGGTACAATATGAAATACTCCATAAAGTTACAGGACACAAAATGAAAGCTGCAAATTTTATTTTTTATAAGAAGGAACTCAATTTTATACATTACACAAATAAATGGTTTTGAATATAATCATTACCTTACAGTTACTATACAATTTTTAAATATATCTTTAAATTTTGTACGTTTTGGTTAAGTGGAGGCAAATCTCATCAAAATGGATACTTTTGGCAATGACAAAAAATATGCATAAATAAAAATTAATAATTGTTTTTACATTTGAATTATCACTAAAAAACACAGGAATGTTGAGAAATGGATGCAATTGGTGATACTTCACTCTTGGCTAAAAGCATTCAAAATTATTTGTTGCTTGAAGTTGGCTTACTAAGCAGAACCAAAATTCTAAGATCAAAATTGACTGCACATGAACAAATAAGAAATTTAATAATTCAATACTTAAGTACCATATTGCAACAATGCCAATGTTCAAGATAACTCGCCAAGTTGGCAACCCTAATTGTGCACTGTCTTACACGCTGAATCGGCAACCATGTGCTTCATAACATATAATGTGCCAATTTGGTTACCATAATGCACAAGTACCAATAATTTTAACCTTATGCATTTTTGATAATTTTAACATAACATTAAGGAATACATTTTCATTTATTTCTTTTACATATCAACAGTACATCAGTAAACTTATATCACAAACAAAACTCACAGTAAAATTTCCAGACATGTATCAGCACATTTTGGAAAAATTAAATTAACCATTCAAGATATATTATGTTGCTTTTTTATATTTCCTTTTACATGAGCTAATAAGTCCTAAAATTATAGCTTAGATTTTAGACAGAATTAAGAACCATTATTGAGCTACGAGCAAGATATAAAAGTATCATTATTTTTTCTCAATATGAATCTGAAATTTTAAAATACTTCAAGGATTAATGAATAGAATTCACCATATTCAAAGAAAATTGATATTTTTTTGTTAATAAATCTGTTTCAAAACCAACTAATGAAAAAAATATACAAAAATCTTAACAAAAAAGAAATTTGTTAAGAAATATAAAAATCAGCATTACAAACCGAAAAAGACTGGCTTCCCACATTTATGACACTTCCACATGTTTAAGAAAAGGTACAGATAAAATTTCGTTGATTTCTAAGTAATAAAAAAATGACGTTCTAAAATTCACATGTATTTAAGCGATTTATCAATAAATGCTATACGGCGAACAATATTTAAACGAAAAAAAAATTCCATTCATATCTTATAAACATCAAAAATTTGACATCTGTATATGTAAAGTTTTTTTTCTTCCCTTTAGTCGAAAACCAGATGTTAAAGGACGCAACATCCGATCCTTCGACACTCAGCATATCCGCCCATGATGCAACCAATTCGCGGAAATTTAGGATGGAGGGAAAAGCGAATGTTTACTTTCGTTGCTGAAAGATACCGATAGTTATAATCAGGAAAACTGTATTTATTTATTTATAATTAGTGTAAGAAGACGAATTTTGATAGATTTCCAACTTGATTTGTCAAAAGGATAAAGAAAATCGAACTTAAAATAGAGAAACGCCTATAATTAAAGAGCGCAACCCCCCTCTTCAAATTCACTTTTTTTTATTACTCAGAACAAAGGCATTATCCTGACTGTAACAGTTTAACTACAGTTGAGTTGCCATTCTTAAAATATAAAATAGTTTAATCATTCAGTATTTTCTTAGATAATTTATCTTCATAATTTATATAAGTTTGAATGATTTCTCAGGAAATAATTTATTTTATTGAATGATGTTTTTTTCCAACATACGTTCGATTCAGTGGCGTAGCTAGACCTGAGTGGGCCCGTATCGAATTTCTTGCACACTGTTTTGGGAGCACACCTAATGTACGAAAAATTTTTCTTCGAAAAAATTGGGGCCCCGTATCATTGATATGGCTGATAAGGTGGTAGCTACGTCGCTTGTTTTAAAAATAAATCTCAAACATTAAGAAGAGAATTAAGAGCTTTGAAATCTGGCTGTAGCTTTTTTTCAGTTACGGTTTCGATAACGTATCGTCATGGTTAAATGCAAATTTGAACACAACTGACGATTTAAGTATCTTTTGTAAAATAGGTTAAACTTCTGTGTTTACAGTTTCATGCTGTTTAAAATATACCTTCTTCAATAATCTGATTACCAAACGGTGTCTTTTTTTTCATAATCAAATCCATCACATTGTAAAACAAAATGCCTACTGTTGTTCCTGATGATTCGCGTTTTCAAGTGGAGCTTTCAAATGCCGGCTCAAAATTAGTTGTTGTCGATTTCACAGCTGCATGGTAAGTTTTCTCAAAAATTAACTATGTTTTCATAAATGTTTTCAACAAGCATTACCCATGGATGTTAAAATTTACTTATGATAGTTCTACCTTTCTATAGATTAATTTTTGAAATTTTTTTGTTTTATTTTAAATATTATATTATGCAGTAAACAGACAGTTCTGGTTGGTTTTTTACCTTCAGATTGTAAGCGATAAAGCCTTGATTAATAAACCAATATCAAATAATATTTTAGTCATTTGACATTAATGTGAGATTGCAACAATCACATTTTATATCCTTCATTGGTTTCATTGACCACTTACTCTTGTTTTTCCTTTTCTTTTTTTTTTATTCTATGTTCTTCAGCACATGTGTAGTAGAAAACTTCTGCAGTAGTCTTTTGTTACAAAGATAAGTTTCAGAATCTACAGTATCAAGAAATAATGGAATAATTTTGTTCATCTTTAAAAAAGAAAGACTTAAAATTTTTAAGTAATAAGGAATTTTTTAAATTTATACTTTATAGAAATTGATACTTTTGTATTAATGTCACCACAGCCAAACTTATGCCACAAGAATTGTGCCATGATGTAACTGCAAAAGAGACAAATGGATCTTTTCTTATATTATTTAAAAAGATTTTGGTGGAAATTTGGGTACTAATTTGTCATCAAATGTTGGCTAAAGAGTAGAACAAGGGGGTAGTTGGCAATTTTTGGCAACTAAACTGTCATTATGTATCATTGTTTCATGAGATCACAAAATAGCATTTTCCATGAAAAAAACTAATATTAAAGGGTAATACAAATAACACCTTTAAGAGATGAAAAAAAGGTTAAGGTTTTAAGGTAATAAAGTTTTAATCTGTTGTATTCCTAAGAAATAAAATAAAAGACATATCTTTGCATACAAAAGAATTTCCTTGGAAATAGAGTAAATTCTTTTGGTGCCTTCATAGAAGAGTAAAAACAATTTGTTTGGATAGTTGGAGGTTTTGGATATTTTTTCCACATGAGCTTCATAAAGAAAGAATTCATCACACACCCATATACTAATCATCAAAATTTGAAGCATACTTATCCTACTTTCCTCAAGCCAACTATTCTTTCTAATAGACCTTCTAATATGATGCACTTTCATTCCTGTCTCTTGGCATAGCCAAATATATCCATGTCTCGAATCCTTCTTTTGAATCAAAAAACTTATCATTTTTGTATATTTTACGTTTGACATTTTCAGCAATCAATCCTTCATCTATACACCACTGTATTGTACATTTTCCCCTTTCACATAAATCATAAAAAAACCTTTCTAAATCATGCTTCTCGAATATACTGTTCAGGATAATTTGAAGGAACAAACACAAAAGAAAAAAATTTCTGAAGAGGAGTTTATAATCCTGTGATATGTGAATTATTTCTTACAAAGTGATTACTCTAAACCAGAAGTACTCAACTTTTTTTCCCACCAAGGCCACCTTTTTTCGCATTCTAAGACAAAAGATATTTAAAATGTGGAAAATTGATAAAAAAATATTCAAATTCATTTTTGGCTTTTATTTTAATATTATTTAATATTATATTCAAATACACTTATGAAAAAAATTGGTTTCATGAATTTTTTTGCAGAGTTATGGGTAATTTCAATTTCCTTTCATCTGTGATTGAATGTGTTGTGCCAACTTGCACGTACATTTTTATTTTAAATTTATTGAAATAATTTTTTTTTGATTTCACTAAAATAGCTATTTTCAGAACAAAACATCATTTTAGGTTTCAATGGTTGAAAAAAGTAATAAGTAAGGATCTTATAACAGCCAAATATAGAAAAACTAAAAGTCTGTCTAAAAGGAAAAAGATGTAATCTGAAAATAGAATAAAATGACGGCAGAAATCATCTAAAACTGTTCCAACTTTCGATGAAAAGAACTGTAATATACTAAAATCTTACCTCATGGTCAATCATCTGACATTGAATCATTTTCCAACCTGTAGCAAATTATGACTTAATTCACAAGCTATGTGTTTTCTAAATTATTTCAGAAAGTTTCTAGTAAAAAATGTTGACTTTTTGTTGCATTCGATGGGGTACTCTGTAAAGAATGAACCTTTATGTATGTATGCTTGTGTGTGCGTGCAAGTCTTATATGATAGCCATGGAAGTATTTACTCAAGATGAAATAAAAAGAACACACACACACACACAAACACACACACACACACACACACACACACACACACACACACACACACACAACACACACACACACACACACACACACACACACACACACACACACACACACACACACACACACACACACACTATAAATAGTAAGTTGGTTAGAGCTTTCTTATCCATAAACAAAGGCCATGATTATTTGCAAACTTTTTCATTTTTCGCTAATAACATGTTAATAATGGAAGAAAAATTTATTTTGAAAATATATATTTTTTTATATTGATAAAAAACAATAAAGAAACTTGCTTGAAGCGTCATGTTGAGTAGCTAGAGAAGCTCACATTTAAGTTTATTTTCTAAAAAATAAAGATATTATTGATGTGTTTTATATGTTAGTACTTTTCAAAAGCAAGGGAAGGATTAGGTATACTTATTGATATACTTAACTTCAAGAAAATTATTTTTAAAGCACTATCGGAATTGTGTGTGGGAATTATGAGACCCGACAGCACGGGGTATCACATATATGGCAAAAAGGACTCTTTGAATTTCGGTGTAACACTTAGGACCATGAAGATACATGTTGCCCTAATGATGTGGAGACAATTTGTGAATGCCAAATGAAATTTAATTCCATACTGAATAATGGTGACTAAAATCCTTTCAATTTTTAGCTGAAAATAACGTGAATCTGATGTCAAAATCGATAAAGGAGTTATTGAGCCATATTGGAGTGAAGGTAACTTGGTAAATATAAGCAGGGAAGTTGATTGACAAAAATGTCACAGAACTACATATTTTTTACAGAAATGTCATAAAAGTCAATTTATAGATGTAAAAAAATTAAAACTGCAATTCATGCCAGCCTAATGCATTGTTTCTCAACTGACAAAAAAACTTATGCATGGAAGAGGAATCATCCTGGCATATACAAAAGAGCAATTGACAAAAATAAACCCCAGTATCACATAGTTTAATGAAAACTGGTTTATTGCAGCAAGTTGAAAATTTTTTGCATGTATATCAACATTTTGCATTAGATACTACTCTTGATAGATGCATAGCAGGCAAACTCAAAACTCTAATGAAAGAGTGCATAGCTGCATCTGGCAATATTGTCCAAAGAAAGTTTTTCTCAAAAAGAAAGCTAGAATTAGTTGTGATATGCACTACACACTCTAGTTTTTATATTTACATCTAAATTGTTATGCTCTAGAAAAGTGGAAATAATGTCGGTGTTATCTATGGCTCTTCATTAGAAGGAATTCCGAAAACTTTTCACAGATTTTTTGTTCAGCATAATTAACAAAAACCAAGCATTGTGATGTGTGTGCTGAAATATCCATATTGAAATCATGAGACAAGCAAAAATCTTCAGCTTTTTAAGTCTTCAATTAAGATATTACAAATATGCTTTGCAATATGTTCAATACATCGAGCAGAGGTAGAATCTGAAAGCAGGATTTTTTTATTTTTGAAATTATTTGATTTTTCTTTCTAAATTTATCAAACAGTACATTGGAATCGTTTAAGAAACAATCCTTCACAATTTCTGTATCAATAAACAGTTTCATGTTTTATCAGTAATATAACAGATTTTATAGATGCCTTTATTACCTCTGCATTTTGTGACATTAACACAAACAAAATACTTTGTTGCTGTTGCAAAGATTTTTTAAGAAAGGCAACTTATCGTCTCTTAAAAGAGATCCTGAAGGAAAAGAGCCATTTAAAGATTTAAGTTTAATGGTAAAATGATGAGCAAAATTAATTTTTTTTAATATGACAAATGCATGACATGCATTTTTTAGCATGACAAATGAAGCAAGTTGTTGATCTATATTTGTTTTTCATTACAAGATAGTCAAGCTCACAATTGCCTTGAAACATCCTACTTTCTTTGGATATTCTTCACTTGGAAGACATGAGTTAATTAAAAAAATTAGTTTTATCGATAAATGGTCACTATTCTACTGTTGTTTGTCATTGCTAACCATTGAAGTGATAAAAAGAAAAATCATGCCTTTCGTACCAGTACAATATCGATAGCATAACTGATGTATTTGATTGTCTAGTTTCTTAATGACTAAAATATTTTTTGTAGTAAAGCTGCCTGAACACTATAATGGGAAATATGTGCAGAATAAAACAATAACATAATTGATAACATAATATGCAAAGAAAAATAACACGAAAATTGACAAATATGGTATATTTAATAAGCATTTTGAAAATTACATTGTTGTCACATGTTAGAAAATCAATATTTTATGGGCCAGCCGTTTGCTTTAATTACAGCTCTACATCTTTTTGGCATGGAATGCACCAATTTCAAAAGAAGATCGTTCGTGACAATATGGTTGAATTAAAATATTAAAGCTTCAATTAATTCACGTTTGTTTGAAGGTTTTATCTTTGAAATTTCATAACCAATTTTAAACCATAAGTTCTCTATCGGACTAAGGTCGGGAGACTGTCCTGGCCAGTTCATTCTATTCACAGTATGGTCTTTCAACCATTTCTGGACTACCTTTGCAGGATGACAAGGGGCGTTATCGTCCTGAAAAATCCATGAATGATTCCCAAAAAGATCTCTTGCAGTTGGTAGCAATTTATTTTGTAGTATTTCAATGTAATCTATGGCTTTCACTGTTCCGCTAACGATGTGACACCATGAGAAGACATACAACCCCATACCATCACTTTTGTGGGGTACTTTACTGTGGGCTTCAGACACTGAGGGCTGAATTCCTCATGAGAGCGTCGTCTTACATAGGCACTACTTTGGTCGCCAGAAATACAAAACTGACTCTCGTCACTAAATATTACCTTTTCCCAGTCTTTAATAGTCCATAATTAATGTTCCCTTGCCCACGTCAATCGCCTCTTGCGTTGAAATTCGGTCAGTAATGGTTTTGGGCGTGCTTTACAGCCTCGTATCCCAATTTCCAGCAGTCTTCCTCTAACAGTTCTTGGACACACACTCACATTTGATGTCAAAGTCCATTGTTTCAAAATTTGCGAGGAATTAAGCTTTCTGTTTGAAAGTGAAATTCTGTGCAATAACCTGTCTTCACGTAAAGATGTTTCTCTGTCCACAATAAAATTTGTTTCAGAAAATTTTTTCAAAGTTCTCACAACAGTAGAAAGGCCACATGGTACTTTAGCAGCTTTAATATTTTCCTTCAACCATATTGTCACGAAAGATCTTCTTTTGAAATTGGTGCATTCCATACCAAAAAGATGTAGAGCCGTAATTAAAGCAAACGGCTGGCCCATAAAATATTGATTTTCTAACATGTGACAATAATGTAATTTTCAAAATGCTTATTAAATATACCGTATTTGTCAATTTTCGTGTTATTTTTCTTTACATATTATGTTATTCTATATTGTTTTATTCTGCACATATTTCACATTATTGTGTTCAGGCAGCTTTACTACAAAAAATATTTTAGTCATTAAGAAACTAGTAGTAGATTTGAAATCAGCATAAAAATACATTAAAATCAATAACAATATTTAAGATAGTGCGATAATTTCACAACGAAAAATGAAGTCAAACACAAAAATTACGCTTAAAAATGAGTGTGTTCAGGACTTTTTGCCACCACTGTATATACACACAAAATTGATTTTTATCTCATAGTATTTAGAATTGTATAACTATAATGTCCTTTCTTAAATAATTTTGTAATTTGATAGGTGCAATCCATGCCGCCGGATAGCTCCCGTTTTCGATGAACTGAGCCGTCGTTATCCTGCTGCTATTTTCCTGAAAGTGGATGTTGACCAGTGTCCTGAAACAGCAACTTCTCAAGGTGTGTCGTCCATGCCTACTTTTATTTTCTATAAGAACAAAATGAAGATTGGACAAGTCAGTGGGGCTGATGCTACGGCTTTAGAAGCAAAAATCAAAGAGTTCATAGGCGGAGAAGGAGATGAAGCATCTGATAGTGGTGTTCAAGGACATGTATGTTAAAATGCAAAAACTGTGGAGCTTAAAATATTTCCTTCATATTAATATCTTAACAGATATTTTCTACTTTTAAAAATGCGATAATCTAGAAATGATAACTGAGAAAACATTTAGAATACTCAAGTACAATTCAACTTTAAAAGCATCTAAATTTATGATATGTTCATAAGTGTAACTCAAAATTAATTTTAAGTACATAATTATTTCTTTGCATGGCTGTAATGAAAAAAAATCTCAAATTCTACTTCAAATAATGTAAGATGAAGGTTTTATGTTTTCTTTAGTAATTATTTGCTTGGATATGAACTATAAAACATAATATTTGATTGAATGCTTTTGATAATTTGGTTATATTGAAACTTAGTAAAAATAAATTTTTTACTAAGTAGTTAGAAAGTTACATTTGTTTAATAAGATTGAGTTACCAAACTATGCATCGTAAGAAAAGATTTTTGCTACAAACATGTAAAATTTCAATGATTTTTTCCATATGCTATGCATAAAAAAGGATTCCTTTAAGGGAAATTCACACATTCAACTATTTCTTGATAAAATACATTGAAGTTATTATTTTTTTTCTGTTTTATTTTGTGTAAAATGAAAGAATGAGAACTTATGACATGAGAAAATAGTTCATATTGTAAATCAAAATTATATAAGCTAACTTAATTTTATATTAATGTTTTTGAATAATTTTATGTATGAATATTTTAGGTTGATCTTGTGAGCTTTATAAATAAATCCTGTTGTGAGTGTTTGAACGATTCAGATGATCATCCATTCGCCAACTCTTTGACATCCGATGCAAGATATTTAGAGTCTGATTGTGATGAGCAGGTTAGAAAGTTTACATTCATTCTAATAAAATTTTATTGGTATCTTTGAGGGTTGCAGAACATCTAAATCCCCTACATGTAAAATTCCAAAAATTACGAAAGTTTCACAGTTGAATATGGAGTGAATATATGTGTAAGCTGTCCACATAATGTAACAAAAGATAGGAGGAAGCTCCTAATTAAAAAAATGTCTTTCTCTAAAAATTGAAACCATAGCAAACATAACAATAAATCTTTGCCTGCAATTTCTTCCTGTTCCAATTTGGGCAGAGAAATAGATAATAGTTTTAAGTTGAAAAGATAGTGTGTGATAGTTTCTTGTGCCACTTATTATGTTTAAACCAAAATTTGCATATTATGGCAGTGGTGACAGGAATTCTACATACTGTGTGATTTAAAAGTTATTAGTTAGTCGGAAAATAAAATAACTTTGTAATAATATGAAATTGTAAACATTTTTTTCTAATTTACTCATAACTTTTTGAATTGTCATTGATTTTAACTGCAATTTTAGCAATAGATTTATTCCTAGTAATTTACTCCTGTAGTAGTTTGTTTATTTAAATATTTTAATTTGACAGTTTTTATAGGAAGGAAATGCCAAAATATAAGATATCGTGACTTATGATCAAAATTCATCCCAACTAGAAAGTTTTAAATCAAAATGGTCTTGTCATTTTTTTTATCAATATTTTCATTAAAAAACAATTATAAAAATTTATATAAAACACAAAAATTCAATTGATGTGCATACCATGAAATATATTCTATTGTACATACTGTAGGCAAAAATACAACAGAAATCCTGTGATGAAGACATGCATTTATTCTGTTTTAAGTGTTTGTTGTAAACCACATAGTCAGAAGACGTATTTTGTTAAAGTATTGAATTAATTTTGCATCTAATTTTTTGAGTGGATCAAAAGAAAAGAGGAGGACTTATTCAGAAGAAATTTTGATATTTTATTATATATTATATTTGTGTGCCAATATACTGAATGGGCCACAAAAATAGTTGCTGTAGGCCGCATGCTGGCAGCGAGTGTGACACTCTTGATTTTAAAGCACATGCAAAATATATTCAAATTCCTGTGGAAATTTTTGCATATGCAAAAAATAAAGTACTTTTAAATGAATTTTTAAAAATATTTGAACTAAAAAATTTCTGTACAATTGTTTTAAAGTTTTAAAGACTGATGGAACGTGCAAGTTGTAATTTGTCCATTGCTGTTTTGAACTATATTGTTGACACTGTGGTAACTGAATAATACATGAAAATAAACTGTTTTTCTAATTCTAATAATGCATTATAAAATTATTTGAATCAATAATTATTTGTGTTAGATTATTGCATTGAAATAAAAAAGTTTTAATAAGCTTTGTTAGTTAAACTGAGCACAGAAATAGTAATTTGGGAAAACAAATATCTTAATATGTTTTTCTTCTAAAAAAGTAAAATTAACCTTAAATAGATATATCAAGGAATATATAATCTCTGAATCTCTCCATTTATTTTCACATAATACTAATTCCTTTCCCTCATTCAAGCTTCTCGCATAATGCACAATTTATTAAAAAATTTGTTTATGTACAACTAAAATAGATTTGACTGTATAGTACTGCTTACCTTCACAATTATTGAAGTATTAAGATGAATTTAATAGTAGATGTTAGTTATAGATACAGTTATGTATGATAGATGAACAAGTTAGATAAGAAACATCCAACAAAAATTCAACATTTGTTTCTTATGAGTAAAAATAAGTTTTAAAATGAGATGGAGCCACCCATGTATATCACAAAAAGATTGTGTGTTGAAAGTTATCAATATATGTTACTTTAAAATTTTATGCTTATTATTAAATTTATAATTAATGTTAAATAATTTTTTTCAGCTTATTATGTCATATGGATTTAATCAAGCTGTAAAATTGCACTCCTTGAAAATTTCAGCTCCTGAAGGTACAACAAAATCTTTTATGTTTTTATTTATTGAATGTATTAATATGTGTGTAATTAAGTTTTTCTTACACTAAAGCATTTTAGGAAAAGGAAAGAATAATTTCTTCTAATATTTTAAGACTTGTATTATATTTCATATTAGCACTTTTAATATTGCTTTATTTAAGCTTTTGTATATTTATAAAAATGCTGGGAATTAAATGATGTCTTATATTTGCAATAAACTTATGCTGCATATTTTAATCCTCAGAATTCAAAATTACATTATATTCATAATCTAATTTCAGATAATGGACCAAAAACATTAAAGTTATTTATAAATCAGCCAAGAACACTGGACTTTGATCAAGCTGATTCATCAGAACCAGTGCAAATATTAGAGTAAGTTTTTTTTTATTATACTTTTGTACACACACAGTTTTTGATGCTATTGCTATTATGATGCAACTTACTAAAATATTTTTTGTTAGGTTGAAACCAGAAGATTTAACTGGTGAAAGTCCTGTTCCCTTAAGATATGTGAAATTTCAAAATGTACAGAATCTACAGGTAATCATCATTTGAAATAGCTTTTTTTTTTTTTTGAAGGGAAAAAAATTATTGCCTTTTATTATAAAACAATTTCAGATACATTTTTTTAGTAAAATTTTAGGATTGAATTTGATTAAACATTTTTGATTATGTATCGGTAACAAAACATTGTGCAATTTTTTTATTTTGTATTTTTTAAAATTTAATACTTGTGTTAATCATGATATGTTTTATGATTAACTAGCCTTTACCCGCGGCTCCGCTCGCGTTAATGTCTTTAAATAACTGTCAAAGTCGTAATCATTATCATTAGAAAGTAAATAATATAATATGGTAATTTTTTTATTGCTTGACTGGAACCAATAAAATTTAAAAATTCTAAAATTGAGCTTAGTTTAAAAAAACTGAAAACGTAATTTATTATAATAATTAACAACAAATATTCAATAACTTAAACTATTAATATTTTTAAAAATCGAATGTATCTACGTTTAATATATAATTCCTCTTTAAAGAACTCAAAACAAAACATTATTCTAAGATGCTACTGTATTCCATATTATATGTTCTTCCGTCAGTTGCAAATATGTCAAGATTTGGGCATTGGACACACCGATCAGGCTACATATAGTTGGCCATGGGAAAAACATTGCTTTTCCAAATGCTAACTGAAATGTTACTAACTGAAATGTTAGCTTTGTTAATAGCAACAGTAAAACTGGAAATTGAACTTGTTTGAATTGAAACGGTAGGTCAGTGGGGATACTTGGAATTCGAGGTATGATAACACTATCCCTTTTCATGACATGTTCAAATATCAATGACATGTTTTATGATTAATAATTGTTTTGTATTTAAATTCTGCAATGTGAGGGCCTATAGTCAGATTGAGTGGGGCTTTCCCTCACACTTTGTACTAAATAAAAAGTTGCATTTTATGTAGACTGTGCTGTAAATGACGCCATGTGTTGCATAAAGTTTCTCTCTGCCTACTTATAAATATTCTCAACTATTAAGTAGCAATTCAGTAAATTTGGAGATGAATTATAAAAGATCAACAAAACTATGTATGAAATCCAGGATCTAATAAAAGTATTAAACACTTTTATCACAGAACTTTCTGAAACCCCCAGCACTTATTCAACTGGAAGCAAGAGAGCAACTTCTTTTCCAGACTCATTTTTTAACCATTGAAATTTATGATGAAACATCAGAAACCTTTGGCGAAAATATTACGCATTAATTTCTTCAAATTATTAAGAATAATGGACACAACATTGAATGCTGCTGATGTGTATGAACAATTGCTTCTCTTGAATTTTTTGGGATCTAAATACTACAATCTTCTCTCCAGTCTCAGCTTCTAATTCACCTGAAAAAAAAAAAGACTTATAGTGTTATATATATAGTAGTGACTTATAAGTTAAGACTTATAACTCTTAAAAACCATTTTTGTAAGTGTGTCAGCATACTCATAGAACAGCACAAGTCTCTGCAGAATTCAACTTGGTGAATATATTATAACTTACATTACTTGTCTTAAGTAACCCTTAAAAACTGCTAATTTTAAATGTAATTGTGAGAGTAATGAATGTACTCAATCATTATCTATCTTAATGCTTTGCATGCATTTTATTTCTAGTTTATTTGATTTTAATATTGAAAAGAAACTTGTTATTGTGCTTTGGCTATTGAAGCTGTAAAAATTGAAACAAGGAAATCTTTAAAAGTAAATATACCATCAATGTAACTATAATTTTCAATTTGATTATTGTATCAAGCAAAACATGGCGTTTTTGATTAATTTAAAATAACAAAAACTATATTTCAACTAGTTGTAATCTAAATACAATAATGAGGCTTTTGGAAAGTGTTTGCTTATATTGTGGTATAATAATAGAGCAAAACATCAGTATGTTGCATGATATATAAATTAAACTGGCATTTTTACTCAAAGCAGGGATACATAAACAAGTTTGTGTAACGGAACTCATGAAATGTAAAATGAAATTATAATCTAGAAAAACTGATATTAACAAAGTAGAAAATTCCAATACTTTTGAAATTAGTTATATTGTTGATGTTTGTATCAATTGTTCTGAAAGTGTCAGTATACTATTTGCTTACATTCAAATAAATGGGACTAACATCATCACATTAGGTATTATGAATATAGATGAATTTTAAAAATTTAAATATCTACATATCTTTATATCTATCCAATTTTAAAATGAACATAGTATTCTGTAGTTAAGCTGGTGAAATGTTTAAGTCACTTGGATTTGTTAAGGACTTGGATACCTTGACTTGTATATCCATAAATAACGGATATTCAAACGAAGAATTATTAATGTTAAATAAAGAAGCAATTATTGTTCAAAATTGGATAAGAAAGTTATTAATAACATTTAAATTAATTTTTAAGTGTATTAATATTTATTAGATTCAGATTTGTAATGTGAAACACTCAGTTGCTACAATTATGAAATATTTTCATGTGTTTGAAAAGAAAATAGTCAAATTCCAGGCTGAATACTAAAATTATATCATGATGCCATATCTGCATTTATAAAGTATTGCTCAGTATCATATGCACTGAAAGAGAAAGTTGATTCTGAACTGAATAAAGTATAATCTAAGAACATTATCAAAAATGTTGATCACCTTCGATGATTACTTTAATCAAAGTTCCTGCCAGATTAACAAATTATTTATCTTCTCAAACAGAAAAAGCTCGAGATGTTACCTCTGCTGCAAGTTCTAATCCTGCAGCAAACAAAAATGCTTCTCCAGTACAAACTAAGGTTCCTTAACAATCAGAAATAACTTCCTTGCTTTGTCGGTCAATATGTTTTCAAAAATAAATTCTGCATTTAAATGTATAAGAACTTTTTAATTTTAACTGTTTTTCTTTCAATATTCTATGCAGTTAAATAATTTGTATTAATATTCACTTTTCAGGTATTGTTTTAATTATTTTGTATATCAAAAATTGTATGTGTGACCTTTCAATTAGAGCATGGGAAAATTGCTATGCATTTCAATTGTTTCTGTAACATGAGTGGCAGCAACCAGATTGCATATCATTTTCCCTCACACTTCATACTAAATTAAAAAAAAACTATACCTTACGCGAACTGTGCTATAAATACAGCTATATTTTTCTTAAAATTTCTTATGTTTATCCTAATATTATATAGTGACTCAAAAATAATTGAATGCCTTTTTAACTGATATATATATATGTGTGTATTTTGAAATTCATTTTAAAATTTAAGTGTATAAGTATTTTAATTTCAGAATTATTTCTCTAAAATCTTTAAAGAATGTAACATAAATATATTAGATTTGTTCTATCATTTCAATATAGCATAATTTTCTTAGTGTAGTTTTAAAACAAACTTAATTTTGTAATTGTTTTTATTCATCTAGTTTCATATATTAGTACTGAAAGAAATTGTAACATTTGTATTCTTCAAAAATCCATAGCTTTTCTAGATTTCTTTTTAACTGTTAAAATTGTTTTTCTTTTTAAAATTTTGTTTACCAATATACAAACTTGTTAATCAGTAATATAAGTAAATAATCAATGAAAAATTGTTTTAATTTGATTTAATAAACAGGTTTATATTTAAATTGTATATTCCGTTCCATTATACAGGAAAATTTTTCTTTTCGATTTTGCTCATTTGTATTATCAAAGCTTCTAATACTTAAGTCCCAAGAGCCGCTATACATTTACGAACATCCATGCCTTCTCCAGGAATCAAACCGAGGCTCTGTATCACAGCAATCAACATCACTAACCACTGTACCATCTGGAAGGTTTTATATGTAAATTTAATGTCTATCAAAATAACATCTGATCTGAGAAATTTTCTTTAGAAGTATGGTTTAAATATTTTCTTATTTTTTTAAACAAAACCAATTCTTTTTCCAATTCTTTTTTTTAGATATCAATTTTTTTTTGAAAAAGCAATCTATATTTAAAAAAAAAGTTATGGATAGACTGAAGCTTTAATCTACTTAGATTTTATACCTTTTTACATTTGTGTTTCTTTGGTTTTGTGTGTGTTTTAGATGGATCATTAAATTGTTAAATTTTTTCCCTCTAGATATTTGTAAAAGACAACCAAACAGGTGCTGAGACAACGAGGATTAATCACTTAGCTATAATAGGAAGTACAATATCTATTACCAACATGAGTGATTTCAAGAGGGTAAATATATGTATATCTGTTACCTCTTTCTTTAAAAATCTCCTTATTATAGGACTTCATACATAATATTCATATAAATATGCAGTGAAAATCGTTTAACACAAGTGAGGGGGCCTGAAATGTTTTTTGGTGTTATAAGATACTGCAGATATATATATATATATGTATATATAGCAAAATGCAGTTTGTGTTAGACTAATTTTATTTACATAGATATGTTTATATGCATGAATTTAATAAAAATCAATGATACAAAAACAATCGCAAGAACTTAATGAAATTTAGCTATACCAAAATATTTAGATTTCTGTTTGTCTTCTATTTTTGATCCAAAGCCTTAAAATCCTCCATATTCATTTAAAGCAAAATAGCAGTTTGCTTTCCCCCTGATCTCTTTGCCATTGAGCTCGTAAGAAAATTCTTCTAAAATTTAAAAAAAAAAAAGCCACTAACCAAACTTGCTGATTTTTACTCACACTGTGATGTGCTCATCCTCGAATTCCAAAACTGAGGAGAACCAATTCGTGGAATTGACTCCACAGTCTTCTTATCTTTCCAATAGCGTCTGCTACAGCTCTGTGTGTTTGCCCAGATTCCAGTCTCCTGATAATATGCTGAGTCATGGATTCTAGTATATCATATTGTTGTGACATTTTAGAGTCACCTTTTCTCAAAACAGCCAGAAGTTTGAATTTCATCAAGGCAACAACAACAGTTTTTACAAAATCATGATTTCTGTACTTATATCCTTTTTCTGGGTTTTGACCCCATATGCATTGATTTGCATATAAGTTTTCTTCTATTTTCTGCTACAATTTGAACTATGAATGCTTAATTTTACCTTACATTTTTTTTTAGTTACCAGAGGAAATATATATGTAATTTTGTTTTAATCCATGTGCTTTCGTAATTTTAGAGCAGTGTATATAGTTTAGATAAATTTTGATGTTCCAGATTGTTTTTTCCATTTTGTATAACATTACAAAATGGATAATAAAACTTATGACACATTTCCCAATCATAAATAACTGGGTTCATTAAAATGTAAATAACTGTTCTAGTTTACATGTATATGAAAAATAGTTTTAATTTTAGAACTGGGGGCTGGTTATATAACAAAATTGGGTTATATTTGTGCAGTTTAAATACATTTTTCGTTTTGTGAAGAAACACACATTGGAAAGTTTTAATTATTGCTATTTGTATTAAATCAAAATAAAAAATTAAATTTTGAATAAATTATTAAAAAAAATCAGAAAGGTTTAATAAGAAAGATTTTAACATGAATTGTAATTCATATAATCAATGTAATCTTATTTATATATACACTTACACACTTGTAATTGTTATTTTAAATTTAACTTTATTGATCACATTCTTGTTAATTTTTACAGGTGGCAGGCAAAAAAGGAGAAAGTCATTGAGAAGTTTATGTTTGTCGATTTATAAATTACTCAATTTGTTTTGTATTATTATTACTGCCTTTTAATGAATGTTTAAAACTGCAAAAGAAAATATGCTCAGCTGTTATAAATTCTTTCATTGCTAATTTTAATAGCAATATCTGAAACAAGACAAGATGTTTTCCTCAAATCATGTGCTATTTAGAACACAGTATAATCAAAAATAGACATTCTAACTGTTAATTGTGGATTTAGACATATCTATTGGCTTATCATGCATCAAAATGTGTGGAGATCTGAATGTCCTGAAAGAATTTTTTAATAAGTGTGTGCTGTATATGTAATTTATACATATGAAAATAAAAGGTATTCAAAGCATTGTTGTTTATTTTATTGCATGCTCTGAGTGTAAAATTATTATTTTGTAATTAAAAGGGTTAAATATTTATATTAACATTGCATGAAAACTTATTTCATATTTAATTATAATTCAAAATTAGTTTTATAGAAAAAAAAAATTATTTTAAAAAATGGATAGGGCATTTAGAGAATAAAGCTTTTTTTCTCCCCACTTCAGCAAATCATTGCAGCGAACTCAAACTATATGTGAGGCAACTTCCATTGCCAGGCATTAGTGGTTCTTTATTCCTGTTCCCCTTCTTTTCTATTCTTATAATCCATTATAGATATGTTTTTTTAAATGCATCATAATAACTTTTTCTTTAGATTACTTTTTGTTGCTAGAAAGCTAGATGCCAATTCAACTTTCATGTTAATGAATTTTTAGGTTTATTTTGTTAATGTGAGCAATTAAAATTTAATTCAAAACTTAAATTATTTGTCAATTTTCGAATTGCTCAGATTTGAGTTGAAGAATTCAGTTTTATAAATACTGGTTTACAAACTGTGAAACTTGCTCATATGAATACATGAACAATCTCCAGGAGTATGCAAGATGCCATTTAATTTATGACTGAATACATTCTGACGAAATGTGAATTTTTGCAGAAGAATATATACTTAAATTAGTTTAAGTTATGCACACAATTTTAATTTTTTAATTGTACACACATGGCTTTAATAATTGTATTACTTCTCTACTATTCAGCTTTATATTGGAAGGTCGGGCTGGTGCATATTAACCTTTAGCAAATAATAGTTTCAAATACCATAATACCTCTACTTTCCTTACCTCGACTTAGGTGATTTTCAAATCTCGTATTCGTCTTTGGTTTGAAAGCAAAAAAATGGTGAAAATGGTAATGTAATTGAAGAAGTTGCAGATCTTTCCATGCAAATAAATGTAGAAGTGGATAGTGATGATGTTTAAAAACTGCTGGATTCCCATAATCAGGAGCTGACAGTTGATGAGTTTGTAGAAATGCATGAGCAAGACATTGAAGAACTCTAGACCCAGTTCAGTTAGAAGGTTGAATGACGGGAGTTTGACAGAATGCTTCAGTTTAATTGAAAAAGGGTTACAAACAGAAAATATAGACCGAAACAATGAACTTATTTTTTAAACAAAACAAGGAATAAAAAAATTATTAGCATGCCAAGAGGGAATTTTGCAGGAAAGAAAAAAAACCTTTGAGCCGGCAGACTACTTTATTAGATTTTATGAAATCTTCTGCAACAAAATAACTTCAGTTTACGATATTGTATTTGTGTTTCATGATATTTAATTAAACATGTTTTTTAAAAATTATTTTCTTTCATCACCCGCCCCAATTAAAAATAATTTTGTGTATTTATATTTTAAATCCATACCCCGACTTAGGCTATGTCAACTTATGCGGTTATTACTCAGTATCACCTATTGCGTAAGTTCAAGGTATTACTGTACATTTCAAGGTGGTTATTAGCTCAAAATGAAAAATGTTTCCATAACTTGCAAAATTTTTGGTGCTTAATCCCTTCAGTTAATCATTGGCATGGGATTAAAAAAAAACAAGCTTGAGGTTTATGTACAGAAATGCAATCTCATTCATTATCATTATTTAATTTTTGCTCAAAATTATGAAATTCATTGTAAAAAAATATTTTTTATCTAACTGAAACCAAATCTAAGCTCTCTATTTTTGGTAAAATTTAATATACAAGAATTTCTCAAATAAAAGGAAATGTAGATGAAAATTTCAAAAATATTTTACATGTCATTATAAGGAAGATCTTGCATTTATATATAATGTTTTGAAAGGCTGTAGAGTAAAAAATCAATTAGGAATATATAAAATCAAGTTAACCTGAACAATTTTTGTATTATTTTTTTTAGAAAATATTAGAAACATTTCTTGAAGTAATGTTTGTTATGTAGTCTTTTAACAAGTAAATTGTTTGAAATCAACTGTAAAATATTTTTTATGATCTTTATGTTCCTTTCTTTAAAGATCAAATCTGATATTTTTAGAACGTATTAAACTCTGGTAAAAAAAGAAATATTTTACTTTTTAACTGCAGCTCAATAATTTGTTTACTTGGAACTGATATTATGCTTAAAGCTTCAGAATGTTTTCTTTGGAAAGTTTTATAAGAGTACTTTAAAGTAAAGTAAGGTTTATATGAGAGTAGTTGTGAAACATTTACTTCCCACACACCTACTTACTAGTATATTGCAGTATTTATGAACTATGCCATAAACTCATCTCTTATTAATTCTCATAAACTTTGAAAATGGTTATATTTTAAATAACTGTGTGTTTATGTACTATTACGAAGGAGAATCAAATATTAAAGTGACTTAAAATTGTAGTAGATGATTTTAAATATATTTTGCTACAGCAACCACACATGATAATTTAAAGTTTAAATATTCATAGAACTTTTTTGTTTGTTTTATTCTTCATGTGCTGATTTTGTTTATTTACCAGTAAAGAGTTAATAAAAGTACTTACTGCAGTTGCATAGTGACCAATTTTTACAGGACGAAATTTGTCAAATCTATTGAAAGTAGAGATTAAATCCTCAGTTCGGTAATGATGCCCCTGTCAAAGATGCAAGTTATTCAACATGGGCCGAAAAGAAGTTGAACATTTGTCTCAAGTCTAACTGGAGGGAAAATTCAAGTTCGGGATTACCGAAGAACAACAGTTAACGAAATTTGTGGCATCGAGAGCGGGTAGCGTTGACAGTCACATAGCTAATTATTAAAAAATCACTTTATTTCTGAGTTAAATAATTATAGAGAAAACAATATTATCATATTAAATCATTCAGTAGTACCCTGGGAAGAAAAAAAATAAAGTCACGTTCAAAAGTTAGTCAGGCCCGCCAAGCCGTTGCGCCGCTTATCTTCTCCACTTCATTCGTCGGGCATGGAAATTCAGAAGTCGAATACCACCGTCTATTGTTCCACTGAGGGCGCTCGCCCCCACAATTTTTTAGCCCAGCAAGATCAGGAAACGTGTACAGCCAGCGTTCATTTTTCTCCTCTCTCGCAGAAAAATTGGAACGCGAATCGTTCCTTTTTTTAAAACTTTCTCGAATCGATCCTTTTAAACTTCAGGGGTGGGTCACCTAAACGCTCCACGCCATCTCTCATTGGCCCCAAAATTTTGCACCCAGCACCTCGGTCTCATGGGTACCCCAGTGGTGCGGACCGAACAATGGTCCTGGTCTCTCTCGATCTCTCGCGCAAAGGGTTGTCCAACATCTGGACTGTTATTCATCTTTCACATCTGGAAAGTATTTAGTTTTTCTTAAATTTCTAATGCAATAGTTTTTATTTCTAATATTTTTATTTTACACTGGGCAATAATTGAACTCATTACAGTCACTTTAAAACACTTGACAGGAGATTAGAGCCCGTAAAGGACTATGTGCTCCAAATGCTATCCCCGAATTGGACTATTCACCTCGACACTAGTTTTTCCTTGAAGTCTCCTTCTGCCGCCCTCCGAGGCGCCAGTCAGACAGGCTCCGCCAATGGACACACAAACGGACTATGTCTAGTTTTGTGTTTTCGGACACCCTGGTGTGGAAAGTCATGAAGCCAATTAAAAGGATAATAATTTCAAAGCCATGTGTTATGCCTCTGACACAAAAGGCGAGCCACCTGTTTTTTGATAATCTCACCATGTCCCAGGCGGCCAACTGACCCACCATATGTCAATCTTAATATGTATAGAGGGGTATGAGTTCGGTTAATGAGCCGACGTTACATAAGCAATTCATTATTAGTTTAGAGCAGTGGTCTTCGAACCGTGTTCCACGGAACCCTGGGGTTTCACAAGGCATCCCCAGGGGTTCCGCAAGTCACAATAAAAACGAGAAGAAATAAATATGTATGCTAAATGGAATCCCGTTCTCTACTAAGTTTGTATAGTTACAAGTATCTAAAGCTCATCCCCCCCTATTCATTAAAACCGAAAATTTTATTTACACATAAAACTTTTTTTCGCAACACTTTTTAAACTTTTATTATAATATATTAAAAGAATATTAAAAGGTTTTATATCTTTATATACACTCAAGAGCCAAAACATTATGAGCACCTGTCAATAACGAGTTGGCCCACCTTTGGCGTGCAACACAGCTTCAACCCGCCTTGGCATGGATGCCACAAGTCCTTGGTAGATGGCCGGAGACAGATTGTACCAGATGTTTAAGCAACGGTCACGCAAATCCGAGATATTGCGAATTGGTGGTTTTTGAACTCTGAGCTGCCGTCCCATGACATTCCGAATGTGTTCTATCGGATTGAGATCCGGTGAGTTAGGCGGCCAGGACATTAACTGGAATTCAGCATCATGTTCCTGGAACCACTCCAACACAATTTTAGCCTTGTGACACGGGGCGTTGTCCTGTTGGAACATTCCATTTCCAGCTGGAAAAACAGAGGCCATGTAAGGGTGCAACTGGTCCGCAATGATGTTCAGATACCCTGTAGCATTCATGGTCTGCTCTACCACATCCACGGGTCCCAGAGACGCCCAAGAGAACGTCCCCCAAAGCATAATACCACCATCACCGGCCTGTGTATGACCTACTGTACATTGAGGGAGCCACTGTTCGCCTGGAAGACGGTGTATCCTGACACGGCCATCGGCGTGATGAATGACAAACCGTGATTCATTTAACCAGGCAACTCTCCCACTGATCCATGGACCAGTCGCGATGTTCCCGGGCCCAGCACAGGCGCAGTTGGCGATGACGCTTGGTCATCAAAGGCACACGAGTGGGACGTTTGCTGCGTAGCCCCATATCCAACAGTGTCCGCTGAACAGTGTGCTCCGATACTATTCTACTTGGCCCTGCATTGTATTGGGCTGTCAGCTGAGCCACTGTCTGGCTCCGATTTTGCTTCACCATGGGAGACAGTCTCCGACGACTTTTTTCTTTGATAGCGTGTGGTCGTACAACACCATGTCGTCTACTGCTGGTTTCACCGTCATTCATCCACTTTGCATAAGTACTAACAACTGTAGATCGCGAACAACCCACGAGTCGTGCAGTTTCGGAAATACTTGTTCCGAGCCTTCGAGCCATTACAATCTGCCCTCTATCAAAGTCGCTTAGATCCGCAGCCTTTCCCATTACACACAGAAGTAAGTGAAAGAATGATTCTTCAGACTCTCCAGCAGCAGTTAAATACCACTTCCGCCTGATCACGTGCCTTCCACGTCACCCAGGCGAGTTCATTACAAAATTTAGGGGTTTGGCTCTTGAGTGTATATACCTACTAGATTTTGAATATTCTATTGTTTACTACCTCTGATTCCATGAGATGATTTTATTCTCGTTAATTAGCGCAATGTCTTGCTAAACTAAATATTTTTCGAATTTAAAATGCACCTTTTTGCATTTGTAAAAAACAACAACAACCTATAATGAAGGAGAGGAAACAACATATCAACAGATTCGAGGTTAAAATCTAAATTTAGGTTGTAAATTCATCCAAAATACACGAGATTTTTCTCACAGCTATAAACATTATAATGCCATTTAGAACATTGTATTTAAGGGAAATATATTTCTCAACGTAAGTGGGCTACAAAAGCAAAGTATAAAAACAAATTAAACTCAGAAAATATAATGCGATTGCATTTAATCTCAATGGACCTAGACTTCGACAGTTTGTGTGAAAAAAAGCAAGCATATTTATATATCCCAGTTACTAAATGGAATGCATGGATAGGTGACACTTGAATCACAAATTAATATTATTAATAAGTAAATTATATATAAAAAATTAGATTATAATTTTTTAATGTTAAACGTAATACTTTTTTAAATTGCCTTTACATAAAGGGCCTATAACATGCTGATCTGCTTTAAATATTATTTTGATATATATTTTTGAAGTATTTGTATAGAATGAGGTTCTACGAAAACACTTTCTGGTTCTAGGGGTTTTACGAAAGCACCTTCAAGTTCTAGGCTTTCCATGAGTTGTAAAAGTTTGAAGACCACTGGGTTAAATAAAAGAATAACTTATGATTTTGTAAAATATCAGTCAAGTGGATGAGAATTTTGAGTGCAAATTAAAAGATGGTAAACATAGAAATTTCTATCGCGCTTTAAAGTGGGAGATACACTTTTGATTTGGTTTTTAATGAGGACGTAAATTAAATGCATCATTGTATCCCTGAAATAAGTGTTCAATATGGAATAGCGCACAAAAAGTTAAACTACTCCACTGAAAGCAAAAATTAAGTTATCTATCGCTTTTCAATATTGATGAGGTATTGTGCATCAATTTTCTTCGTGACCTGTGTGCAAAATGAGTGCAGTTAGCTATTGTGAATTTTTGAAGGTTAAAGCGACCGTGGCAGCCATAATGGCCATAGTCACGAACTCGTGGTCAGCTTTGTCGAGTCGCGGTTTTGAGTCCTCATGTTGGCGTGGTTTGGAGAGTGGGGCTCCGGATTAAATGTCATCGTCACATATTATACCGTCAGCCAGTTCAATTAAATATAAAGACGTCGCCAAAGATTATCTTATGCAGCCAATAGTGGAACTTTTTCCCGCGAATGTTCGAGCAATAATAATAATAATAATCAGCATTTTTTGAATTGGCGAAATCGGTCGACGGTATAATACGTAAGTATCCTAATTTTTAGATCTTCCGAAGAAGCTTATTCCTGAAAATCCGGAAATGACTGTTTTGTGTTTCTAGGGATTTTCCCGAAGGAAAAAAGGCCGGGAAATAAGAAGCTATTCTATAGCCCGGTTTTAATCTTTTTGGACATCATTTGCTTGGGTCCTTCAACGAAACGCCAAGAGGAGGAAGAATTTTATCCAATGAAGTAAAAGAATTTGTGCGCAATTGGTTCATATTCGCCCAAAAAATGTGTAGACCTTAATGTAGGATATACAAAAAATTCTCATTGGGATAATTTGGATAAGTGGTACTTCAGAATAAGTATTTTATGAAAATCTCGTTTACATTATATTTACTCTAGTTAAAAGAACATTGTTTTGAAGTGGCACTTATCCGGCAGGACAGAATCCGCGACCTTCGGTTCCGTAAGCACGTAACATGCCACTGGACCAAAGTGATCACTTTAGTCCGGAGGTTGTTACTGACTTATATAGATGATACCGCTACGCACTCCCCCACCAGTGAGTCGGTGGATAGGCGAACAAATGATATAGTTGTTATGGCGAGCATATTGCGTGAGCAGTTATTGGCCTGAATTGGAGGAGTTGCGTCAAATGAGCCTGGCGAGTTTTTGGTTGCTCTTTTTGTGGGTAGATGGCGCCACGATGGTTCAGAAGGTTACGATGTGTCATACCACTGGACCAAAATGATCACTTTAGTCCGGAGGTTGTTACTGGCTTATATAGATGATACCGCTACAGTTTTTTTTTTGTCTTTTTATTTATTAACATAAACTTCTACAATCAAAATAGCGAGATATTGTTTCATGTTTCGGTTCTATGATTAGTTTTTGTTATAAATTAACTCTAAAAGATCATACACGTTGTTTTAATATGCTTTTCGTATTTTTAATCAGTTAATCCTTGAACAACAACAATTACCAATAAAGCACAATTTGTTTTCTTAATCCCAAATAAATACGTGATGATTAATGTTCACAATCTTACCTCAGTTGTCGTATTTCTCACGTTTTCTACAATTCAGTCAATAATTCTTCCATTAGAGAAAGGTATATATCCGATGTCTCGCCGGATTGCGACACTTAATTCTTCAATCGTCTCGTCTAAATACACAACAAATGAAAGAGAGTGAAAAAATATCAGTCTGCGCCCAGAATTTAATGGTTCGGCAAAGATCCATTGTCCATTTGCTTTGTTGTCTAGCCATGGTGTAAAAACTTATGAAAACGCCGAAATTAGTTTCGAAAAGAGAGGGTTGTGTGTGCTTTA